>VDFB02362267.1:0-16254 GCA_007258455.2 Sequoia sempervirens
ATATCTTTATTTTCCACTATCAAAAAATAATGAAAAATGGTAGAAAGTTATGCTTTGAGGATATATAGAAATCATTTTGGACTCAAGCCTTTAAAAGTTAGCATGTGTGAGGAATCAATGACTGTGTCTCCAAATTTTCTTGCAAATTCTCATAAAACCTTAGTTGTGAAGGGGGTTGAACACATATATGCATTCCTTGCTTTTGATTGGATGGAAAATAATTGAAGAGTGTTGTAGAAGGTATGTAGATTCCAAAAATCACAATTTTTCATGTTGTCCCATTTGTTGAGTGTCATTGGGCTTAGGAGCAAGTTAGCAAAAATGAATAAGAATGCATATTTACATCATTCGCATTGAAGCATTATTTGAAAAGTGTCAAGGGTGTTTGTGATTGAATCCTTCCTTTGCATTATTTTTGGTATCATAGCCCAAATATCTAGGCAAGGGAAGATTTGACATATTATTGATGAGGTCAAATATATGATGGGTATGTGCAGGATCATCATGGAAAAAATAGGCCATTAAGTGGCAAAAAAATTAGAAAAATCAGAGTTAGGCAACTTGACGTAAAAAAATTGAATAAGTTATCTATATTATTTCAAAAATATGTAGGAATATAATTTTTAGCAAATTGAATGTAGTTTCTAAACTACTAGGTTTTTTTTTAAAAAATCCATTTGGTGAAAATCGGAAATTTCTAAATGCAAAGGAAGTACTTAGAAATGGAAAACATAAGAAGTAGGTGTCCGCTTTTTGACCACCCTAACCACAATAAATGATAATATTATTTTATAATATTTTAGATATAAGTAGAGGACTAATGTCCTTGATGTGGGATGCATATTTTTTGTAAATTTTTCCAAGTAAATAATTAATTATGAATTTTTTATTACAACTTTTAAAAAATATAAAAATCAGAGGTTCCGACCACCTTAACTCAAGAAAAACTTCCCATGAAATTCAATTTTTCCTTTTTAAACCTATAGTATGCAGCATAGAATGTGACAAATGTTTTGAATTCAAAAAAATGTGATACTATTTGAAAGCTATGATGTTTAACTGGGCTTCTTATCAATCAAGACTTTAGTTGTAATTTGAATAGAAAATGAATAATAATTACTTATTAAATTCAAAGTAAAGCATAATTTATATTGGTGGAAAGATGAGAATCTCCTTTAAAAACCCTTTTTGTTTCATCAATTTTGGGTTAAAAAAGTTGTCAGTCACATACCCATCATATTGCCACTTTTTGGCCCATCATGATCCTGCACATACCCTAATGTTTTACTGAATTTTACTTTTTCTAAAGAAAAATGTTGCAAGTTATTTGAAGGCATTGAGAAGAAGCAAGGTGAAAGAGACTTGCTTAAAAAATGAGAAACAACACATTGAGAATGGAAGTGTTGAGGAGAATAATCCATGAAGACTTGAAGAGTAAGGAGTTTCCAAGCAAGCAACAAGTGATGAGAAGAGAGAGAAGTTAGATGCAAAAGAAAGATGATAAGGTAAAAAAAAAAATATTTAGCAAGAGATAACATGGTTGAGACAATCTTTGGAACAAATGAAAAAAATTGAAGAAAGAAGACAGAGTATAGTAACAAGTGTGCAGAGTTGGAACATCACCATTAAAAAAATTGTCAAGAGGTTGATAAAGAAAATTGTAGAAAGAAGAAAGAGGCCCAAAAATTGAGATGAAAGATAAAAAAATTAATCAAGATGATGGACAAGCCAAAGCCATCCAAGGAAGAGGAAAAAGATGAAGAAAATGAGTGCATTGAGACTCAAAATTTTATTTCTAGTAATATTTTTGTGCATGTTTTTATAGTTACAACAGATGAAGTAGTTGAAGCAATAGACCAGTAAGATGATATATTGACCGAGGAAATATAAATGATTGAAAAAGAAGCAAACAAAAGGATTCAAAAGAAGAAGATAATAAAAGATATTTTGTAGCAAACTATAAAGAAGTAACAAAAGCATGGTAGGAAGCAAATCAAAATTGTGGATCTTACAACTGAACAAGGCCCAAGTGGAACAAATCCTTTTTCAATTTTGATTTATGATTGAAAAAAGCAGAAGAAAAATTTCAGCAAGAGCATCAAATTTCTCCCCCTAGGGAGTATGATGCACCCTTTCTTGCACTTTGTTGTCATGTTGCTAAATTTTGAGTTTTGGTTTTTTTGGGGTTAATAAGGTTAATTTGGACCATTTAAGGTCATTTAGGATCATATTAGATTATTTTTTGGTGATTAGGTGAAAATTTACAAAATAGAAAAGTGTCAAATGATGTCAAATGTTGTCAATGTTGTAAAATGCAATTTTGCAAAATTGGTTTTGGAAGTTAGGAAGTAGTTTTTTGCAATGGAAATGAATGTAGTGGCATAAATATGGCATTTACACATGAGCACCAAGGTTGGAGAATGTTGGGGGAAGAACAAGAATGAAAGAAACTCATTTTGGCATGTTTTTTCCTTGCATTTTTTGTTGAAACAGTCAGTAATCTTCATGGTAAGTCCTTGTATGGTATAATACAAACATGAAATAAATTAGAAAGGTTGAATATGTGTTTTAGGATTATAATTATTTTTGTTTTAATCAATTTCATTAAGGTTTGAGTGAGATATGAAAAATTTATTGAGGGCACATCTATAAGTTCATTTTTTTTGAAAAGTTGCAGTCTAAGAAACATGTTGCACAACCTAGTACAATCTAGTACAACCCTTCTAGTGATTGAGGAAGTTAGTGAAGGTTCTTAGCTTTCTAATGATTTTTGTTTGATCAAATTTCATTGTATTTTTCAAAAGATATATCCATGTGTGTGTGAATAGGTATAAACCCTGCCTAAAACTCATGAAAATTGGTAGAATTTTTTTTTTTGAGGATATCTAGAAACCCTTTTAGGATCAACCGTTTAAAAGTTGCATGTGTGAGGAATCAATGACTGTGTGTCCAAATTTTCTTGCAAACTATCATAAAACCTTAGTTGTGAAGGGGACTAAACACATCTATGCATTCCTTGCTTGTGATTGGATGGAAAATAATTGAAGAGTGTTGTAGAAGGTCTGTAGAATCCAAAACTTACAAGTTTTCATACTATCCACTTTGTTGAGTTCCATTGGGCTTAGTAGCAAGTTAACAAAAATGAACAAAAATGCACATTTGCATCATTCACATTCAAGCATTGTTTGAAAAGTATCAAGGGTGTTTGTGATTGAGTACTTCCTTTGCATCAACACTTTAACTTGTTCTTTGGAAAAAATCCGTCAATCCAAACACTTATTGCAGAAAATGTGTAACAAGAACCATTATAATCTTTGATTACTTTGATTAAAAATATAATGCATACATTTTAGAGGCATTACAGTATGTCATAACTCATCTTAAGTTGCGAACTGATTTGATTTCCATTAAAAATTGATTACAACTTTAAACTCTAAAATTTGAAGAACACCTAATCTAGAGACAACCCCTACATATAATATTACAATACTCAATACCTAGAAATTCTAGAACCCCTTTACAATGAAAACAACTTCTCACTTAAGAGAAAGGAGAATAAAATAAAATATCCCTAAAATCAATCCATTGATGACACATGACATATTTGAGACCATTTTGAACAAGCAAACCATGGCAAAAATTGACAACATTTAACCATAGAACAACAATTATTTCATGGTTTGCTTGTTCAAAATGGTCTTAAGATGCTGGTAAAAACACTCACACTTGAATACACCTCATTTCAGCTATTATGAAACATTGTGCAAGTTAAAATGAAAGCAACCAGCTTAAAGAATGACACACAAAAAGTTATAGGTCGTGAGAATGAGATGCAAGGTGTTTTTGAGCTTGCAGGCAGCCAGAAAATGGATAAAACATTACTAAAACCATTGCCCAGGCATGGGAAATTCTTTAGGAATCCTTTTGCAAGTTGAAATATTGTTACTCAAGTTTATACAACACCCAAAATCCTCTCAAAATATCCACACACCCATTACACTACTTCCCGCTCATCTCCTCGCTTCCTTGCACACATTCTCTGATGAGAACAAATGTTGTCATGGGAAAACACTTACACAGAAAATAAAACATTTGTAAAGGTTTAATAATGTGTTTTCTTGAGATTTAATAAAGTATTTTCAAATACTTTAATCTCCTCCCACAAGCTCCTCACCCATCTCCCTGCTTCCCCGTAAGCTTCTTTGCCAACACTGTCATGTTGCAGGATAAGAGGGAAGACAATTTAATAAAGTTTTAAAATTTATAAAGTTTTAAAAAATATTAACCTTTCCCTAAATTTTTCCTATTCACATACATATTTCTTTGCATAATATTTAATACACAAAAAGTTTTTTAAAAATATTATATCAAAACATTAGAGAATAGGGAAAATTTTACTTTTGCTTGCAGCCCAAATGATGAAAATTCACTATGTGTAAATGGGAACCCCTAGAGCTGAGCTTTTTGTGAGTAAGCATAATTAATTAAATAAAACATAGGTTTGTAATCAATTTTTTCCCAGCAATCCAAATTTTGGTACCTCTATTGTAAATAGGCTCATCGAATGTGTTATGTGCATTAGGAATGCATTAAAATGATGCAACATCTGGGTATGTGCAGATCATCATGGAAAAAATTGGCCCTTAAGTGGCAAAAAAATAAAAAAAATAGAGTTAGGCAACTTGACGTAAAAATTTGAATAAGTTATCTATATTATTTTTAAATATGTAAGAATAGAATCTGTAGCAAATTGAATGTGGTTTCTAAACTACTAGGTTTGTTTAAAAAAGAAACAAAATCCATTTATGAAAAATTTGAAATTTCAATGCAATAGTACTTAAATTTCTGTGGAAAAAATAAGAAGTAATGCGGTATGTCCGATCATCCTAACCATAATAAAATGATAATATTTTTTATAAGATATTCTTTAGGATTATAAGCAGAGGACTCATGCCAGATGTGATGCATATTTTGTTTTATACTCTTTCCCAAGTAAATGAATTAATTACATACCTTTTATTACAACTTTAAAAAATATAAAAATCGTGATGTCCTGACCATCTTAATCAACTTGGTCAAAACTTCATAAAAATTTATTTTTTCTTTTTAGTCCTATAGGTATAGCGACAGAATGTGACACATGTTTTGTATTCAAAAATATGATACTATTTGAAAGCTATAGATGCTTCAATCAACCTATCAATCAGATTTTAGTTGTATTTGAATAGAAAATGAATAATAATTAATTATTAAATTCAAAGTAAAGCATAATTTATACAAGTGAAAGTTGGAGAATATCCTTTAAAAAACCCTTTTCATTTCATCAATTTTGGGTAAAAATAAATATCAGCCACATACCCATGCTATGTTGCCACTTTTGGCCCATCATGATCCTGGCTAACATACCCATTTGGCCTCTATTTTGATGAAATTGGAATTGAAGATGTTTTATGACCAAAAATAAAAAATGGGTTGTTTCAAAATTTTAAAATTTGTAACTTTGAAACACCACCATTTCAGTCGTAGTAATAAAGCTATTAAATATCCCATTAGAAATCATCCAAGAAGCATGACACCTAGTAGGCGGTTACCTGAAGAGGCTTGAGCATCTTTTCGTTATGAAAGGAAAAATTTGCATTTTCTCATTCTCAATAATGGGTTCGTTAAAACCCTGTTCGCCAACCCTTCAATATGACTAAACAAAAAAGCTTTCATTTTCACACTTTTACTGTGTTTTTTTTTGTAACTCTACCGTGCAAGCCCCAAAGAACAATCAAATAAAGAACGCAAATATTTTTTTTTTTTAAAGAAAAACAAATAATCAATATACCAAAAATTAAATGATCATATACATACACATATACTTCATTTCATTACAATACAAATAACATAACCGACTATGTCCTTTGGGGCACACGAGGTCACATCGAAATAAACATTACAAAACATCAACTCATAAGATATCAAAAGGAACTATTAATGACAACATTAGATAAATATATATACATAGATCCCATCACAAGATAAAACCATGAGAAATCACATAGTCAAATAAAGTTACAAAGTTGATAACTACATTACAACATCTTTCAAATTTTACATCATATCAATATAGTTTACATCACAATTCCCAATCATGTGGGATGAATACAAAATACAAGATTATCAAAATGCATAGAGATCTATTGGTACAAATCTTCGAAAGGATGAGACTGAGCCAACGAACGTTGATGGGGAACCCAATGGTGTGCGGAGCATGTTCCACCTGACCACCCCCATGCTAAGAGGTGACAGAGAAGTAACTCCGACCAAGACTGTCAACTGAAGTACAAACATACAAGAAGTACCAACATAGATCCATAACACAATACTCCAAATTACAATGAACAAACAATAACATCATATCACAGTACCATAAAAATACAAGATCGTAAGTCAAATATAAATGAGATCATACAAGACCACAAAGTATACTAAAGATGTATTAAAACAATAATCATAAATCAATTCAAATCAATTCAAACAACAATCTAAACCAACTCCCATAACCTACTTCTAGACGAACATAATAAAGTAAAACACATGGACAACTAGGGGAGAGTGTCATCGCATAGTCCTACATGGGCTGTCCATTGCTCTTCCTCCCAACTGGAGGCGTCGGTCCCATCTATGGCTGTCCTATGCCCTTCCTCCCAACTGGAGGTGCCAGTCCATAGGGTGACTAATGCAGAGCCATAAGCCTCTCATGAGGATGAGGTCACGACCTTGCCGACCACGACCTTCTCAGCATTCCATTAGTCTGCGAGAGCACTAATGAAGATGAGGCATCCATATTCAAAATCTTATAATGATGTTAGTACCCAACCCTCCTAAGTTAATTATTAGGTTTTCACTTGATTAATAACTGACTCGTGGGTTATCCTGTGCCCTTCCCCTTAAGCGGGGCGCCGGCCCCCACGAGGAGCCACTCTCCCTAGAGACCGACCAAAACCATCAAGAAACTGAGGTGGTACCATCACAATCATGCACATTGAAATACAACAATAATAACATGTGAGGCAAAACCCATCTCGCCAATAAATTTCATAACCAAAATCTCACAACACAGTACACCCCAATCGTAAAACATATCATAACAGAAGCTCATGATAGAAAGATATAAAATCAGCAAGATCACAATCCTCTGGAAGACTAAAGTGCTAACACAAAACGGGTTCCCACATCAAAGAACTAACAATGTCCCAAACCCACAAGTCTACAAGACTACAACTTCACAAAATAAGAATAAAAAGATAACTGATTCAATTCTATATTAAATTCCATTTCCACCATGTACACATTAAAATATGAATTAAACAATCAATGCTGATATATATTCACAAATTTCCTTTTTACTATATTATCCTATCAAAGTTTATAATTTAACAATTAATAGAAATTCCTTTCTATTTTCATGTTTTCACTATAATACAATCTTGTTTTATTCATATCAGAAACAAAAGAATTCTGTTTACAAACAGAAGTAATTAAATTAACTTAACAGTGCAATTATGAATTACAGAACATCATTAAACGAATTAATAAATAATTAAATATATATATATATATATATTTAAATACATATCAATCATTATCATTTAAAGAAAAGAATTTTCGTTTTAAATTAGACGCATATTTGAAGCCCCGTTCAAAATAAAAATACAAAAAATAAATAAAGACCATCCGACCGCGGACAGTCCACGGACTGTCACAGCAGTCCGACGGACTGCCGTGGTAGTCCGTAGGCTGCTGCACCAACACCACGGCCGGCTGGGTGGTGGGTACGGCCGAGGCCGAACCCTCACCCAGTCAGCATTTTTAAATAATTTCAAAACAAATTTAATATGGCGAAATTTGAACCTTAATTAAATTTTTTTTTTATACTATATTTACATTTATATATATATATGTGTATACATATATATATATATATATATATATATATATATATACACACATATATATATTGTATTTAAAAATATTTCGAATACAGAGAAATAGAACTCAATTGTACAAGTTACTGTTTCAACATAAATTTATACACAGAATAAATTTGTAAAATTTATCTACAAATGAGGATTTACACAACCCCGAATTCCCAGACAGGACATTATTCTTTTATTGCTTTATTATTATTTTTAACACAAAACTACAGTAACACTGTTCAATTCCAGAATCCCAACAAAATTTCACTTTAAATCAATAACAATCCCAAACCCCAATAAAATTTTCTTGATTGAAAAACAATCCAAAACATTTCTAAGGATTCGAGAATTTTCTACATGCATTAAATTTCAAATCCAGGAGAAAATTTCATTCACAACAAAGAATTCTTATTTCATTTGATGCTATAGAAAGTAGATAATTTTAAAGAAGAAGGAGAACCTGGCGTCCTGTGCTTGAAGAAAATATGTAGAAGCTTTATCCCTCTTGCAGAGCTAATTCCTCGTTGCCGACTGTTTCCAGCAACAGATCCCCAAACCTCCTTCAAACCGAACCTTCTTCTTCAATGATTTCTCAAAAAAACAGAAAAAGAATCCAAGTTTCTCCAGATTTTTCAAGAAAAGAGAGTGCAACCCATACCAAAGCAAAATACCTCAATAAAAACAACACTCAAAAGTCTCTTCCATTTCCTCTTCCCGTGAATACCAGAAGTCACATCTCAAGAAATAAATCAAAATAATTATTAATCCCTTTAATTCCTTTTGTTTCCTTTTTCATGCATTTACATTTCATTTTCTTTTATCATGCATTTGATTAAAAATTAAATAAATTTAAATCCACAAAATTGAACTTTTATTTGTTTATATATTCATCATCTCCACAATACTTTATTAAATAATTACTTGCACATTAAAATAATTAAAATCAACCATTTGTAAGATTCAAAATAAATGTAATATTTTTACCACTACTACTAATATTTATCTATTGCTTTATTTATTTATTTATTATTTTATGTTTTTATTTTATTAATTGTTTAATTATTTAAATCACAACAATAAACCATACATCACATTAGATAAATCATAAAATCACAATAACATACAAAGACCAATGCAACAACACAATGACTATGACCAAGACGCACAAACCAAGAAGGTACAAGACTGTTGACACCTTGGAACGGAGTTACTTCCATGTCACCTTTGTTCAACTTCCTACCGTTGGGTTGGTTCAATGCTCGCCCAGACCTATCAAAATAGGTGGAATCGAGTCTTATTCCTGCAAAGCCTACATCCAACAAGGTGATATACAACATACATTCATATAATCAATTTCAAAGCATTGTGAGAAGGATTTGCAGTGTAGCAGGGCGCTCGTGAACGAGTGATGCTACCTGCCCCCTCACCAATTCATATCATCATCTATCGCATTATAAATTTACATTAATTTGCATCAATATCATCAATTACTATTTTCTAGTCTACTGTATTCCAAATAATTTCATCAAAACAATCATAATAAAATATCATCATAATATCCATGGCATCATAAGAGCAATATAATCAGTAACCGTCTAAGCTACCACAACATAATATCAACAGTATCATCAAAACCACAATGTGCCAAACAAAACCACAGAGAATGTCAAGAACAAGCAGTAGCATGAGGGGTATTACATTTTATAGGTCACTGTCTCCCTCGGTACACGGTAGAATAGAATCCATGTGCTTTGACCCAACAAAGTTTCTCTCACCAACGAAAGAAAATTTCGGTTCCTCTCTTCAAAGTTCATCATTCCAATTCGCATATCGACCACTATTGAGCACGAGGTATTTAAAATTCAATTTTTTTAGAGTTCAAAATGCATGTATTTGTTTAAATTCGAAACCCTATATGCAAATTTTTTTAAATTTGTTGAATTCAAATTGCACTTGTTTGAAAGTTTTTAAAGCATTTTCAATATAGTATTTTGCTTCCCCGTTTTGCATAATCCAAGGGTTTGAATAAGGAAAAATGAGTTTCCTCCCAAAGTTAGTGCAAAAAAACATTATAATGGCTCTCAACATAGTCTAAAAAATGGAGATAAATAAATTCCTAAAGACTAGAAGTGTAGGGGTCAAGGTCACAAAATAATTTTAAAACTACAAATTTAGGGTCAAACTTGTAGATGAAAATGTAAATTTCATACATGTAGGAGTGAACCATGAAAGTCATAGCTTGGTTTGTTAAGGTGTCATAATATTAAATCTTATAAAAAATCAAGAATCATATCATTGATTATGTACATTACAATAAAATATCTCCATATAACAAATGAAGCTAAAAACCCTAACCCTCTTTGTCAATTCTATAGTGTGCTTGCTACATGAGTAATTTTTTTTATGAAAACTATGTTTAGGAATGAAAATATCCAATCCCTTATGCTTTTAAACTAAAGTTTTCAATGCTTATGGTTCTTTTGGCCTTATAGATTCTTGAATCATTTTATAATATAAAACCTACATATAACCTATTTTGGCTCTAATAATTGTAAACCCTTTAGGAATTCTAAATTGTTGCATCTTGTCTTGATTTTCCCACCATTGTTATTCCTTTTGAAATTTTTACAAATTAGGCAAAGAATCCTTGCACTTATATAGAGGGATCCTTATGTATGTTCTTAAAATTATTTAAAGGTTTAAATGGCTTAATCTAAAATAAAGGCATATCACGGATCTCACTGCAATTGTAACCTCTTTACTAGTGTTCAAACATATTTGTTGATACCTTGATGGCATGACATAGATGATGATGTTGCTGATATTGCTTTATCCATGGATACCCAAAAATATGAGATACATCTAAAGAAGAAATAATATGACATAGAATAAGAACTTCCCTCATCTTTTAGACCCAAAAATTAAGGTAAAATAATGTACCCTATAGTTTCAATCAACATATCATTAGTCAATTTTAAATAAACCCTCAAATATGCATATGCTTGTTGATAAAATGATGATAAAACAAAAATTATTCAATGCATACATTTTATTGGTGAGTAAGATCAATAAACACACCCTTACATGGTTCATGATCCACACAAAACCAAATTACCATTATAATTATTTGGTAATATCTCACAATGTGAAAAAGGTGTCAAAAAAATTAGCATACCTAAATTGTAAATTGACTTGTCATAAAGTGGGTGGGTAGCTTAGTGGTGGAGATTTGCATCCTAACTAGTTCATGGAAATTTCAACATGAGGAGAATTAATAGTAAAATAATAATATCTTTTGACAACATAGGCATCCAAGTACTCATTCCAAGATTGTTGAAGATACAACATTAATACATTAGGATTTCAATTAAATATCACACTTTCCTATAAAAAAATCCCAATTGATCTATCTTTTGGTAGTGCATTTAGTTTGATATATTTTTCTTCCCCATACTTACAAGATTCCTTTATTATCGAAGCTTATTTACTCTAGTATGTTATCCTTGGTTCTCATATGAACTATATATATATAATTCAATCAAGATCCTCTTATCATTACAAATTTAAACTTAGCTTATTTTTTCTCCCAATTTCTTCTTAATGAACATATGGTCTTTCTTCCTCTATTAGCCTACTCATGCACCATCACCAACCATGAATGAATCTCCATGAAGCTAAATACCCATTTGTACTTGGTTGGTGTAAGTTGGGATTAGTGTTCCATTCACTTAAAATCTTATCTTTAATGTTGATTTTTTCTAAATTCTTTCTAAAGGGCATAAATTACAGTCTAGAGCTTTGATTTTAATATTTTCTTAAAATTAAAAATGTTAATGAGCTTGATGCATTAAGCTAAAAAATATCAATTTGGACACCACTAAAACCCTCGAGAGACTCTCGCCAAGTGAAAATGAGCTCCAAAATTTTATAGTGTGATATGTGAGAAAAAATGAAAAGGTAAGCAATGGGCTCAAGATATTATTATAATAAAATTAAATAAGGAGATCGTGATGATTATTGTACTAGGAGTTACATTGGGAAGAGTGGAACATCTTTTCATAATAGATGAGACTTATTGTAGTTGACATCTTCATCATAAAGCACTAGTATTGGGAGTGGTTACTATCAAGGTTATGGGATTTAAGGTCCTATATCATTAGTTCGTTTATATTTTGTGTACATGTTCCAATGCATAGTGGGGCATGGGTTCTTTTCTTGTGGACCATGATTTTTTTCCACTCACTACATAAATTAATTGATCATTTCTTGTTTCCCTTGCTCTATATATAATTTAATGTATGACATAAGGTTTAAATAGTGTTATGTAGAAATAGCCAAAACATTAGACTAAAGAAGATTGAGTGGATTGGATTGTTATAATCTTGTTATGAATATTAATAAGAGTTTCATATCTCTTTAGTAGTGGGATTTTTTGAAAGGGTTTCTCCATATTATAATTCTAGTGTTCATGAGGTTTGAATATTTATTTATTTTCTCCACTATTTCATTAATATTATTTGGTATATTGTATGTTTGATTAGACTTAAAGTGCCTCACCATTAGTTGATACTCCTACTATATATATTTACCTTGTTTGCAATAGTTTAGTCCATGTCAATAGATGATTTGCACCCTTAATAACTTGGTGGGAATATCAAGTATTTTTTATTAAATATAATCAATAATCATTGTAAAAGAAATTTTAAATCAAATATTAGTCTAGAATGATTATTTGAGTGCTAGATAAACCATTTAAATTTAACCTTCATAATATTAATCTAAATATGTAGTTTTACCAACAAAAGGAATGATATTTATGTCTATTACATGACAATTACAAAATCATGACTATAATTCTTTAAATTATACTCATAATCTAATTTAATACTCATAAGATATTAAATCATTGTTTTTCTCAAGAGACGTGTAATTAAATATCAAGAATATTCTTTAGTTTATTAGTCCACAAAATAATTTTAATATAGTCCATAACATTCAATTTTAAAATTCATAGAGTTGTTGGGATATTATCATATCACTAGCTATGGAAAAATGTAGGAAAGGGTGGGATATTACACTGCCCCCTATATTTGTGTGTTTTAGAGAAAATTAGCATGGAAGGTTTGCATTTCTCACAAATAAGAAAGAATCCTGAGAATAATGTACAATATTCTACTATATGTTTTCATATTGTTGAGTTATGCCTTGCAAATTAAATGTGTATCTTTTCCTCTACAACAGTCCCTTTATACATAGAACTATGGATTAATGGTTTTATTATATTATGATTGAATTATGCCTCATGTTGGAAATTCCTCTATCTCTTCTTTGCTAAAATACTTTGGAACTAATAGGATTCAATTGTGTTTTATGACATAGGTCTATATTACCACAATGATGTATGTATAGGTGTACATTTTAACTTGGTTAGCTTTCCTAGCAAGTTCTTCATTACAACAATCACTCCACCTTGTCACTCAATCAAGCCCACTAGAACATATATTGGAATTTAACCTCTTTCATACTAAAAGAAAAAGTAATCATTAATTATATTTAATTCACCATATAATTTGATCTAAGTAATGCATTTTATAAGATCTAATTGGTGTATTTACAAAAACTATTTTGTGTTTTGGGCATAGGTGGTCCTAGAAAATATGCATAAATAATAAGATAGACTATGGATTATCTTTTAAATATTGTTCAGGGTTTTTCATGTCATATTTTTATAGGAGGTCCTCATGATTGAGAGAACATTCTTATGGTATTAGAGCCAAGAAGCTAGGTGCATTTGACACACTATGTTGTGGCTCAAGGGGTGTGTTGGAGAAGTGATACACACAGGCCATGTAAAAGAGACTCATCACAATGTGAGGCCATTGGCTTAGTAGTAGAGAGCATCCTAACACACACATCAAATGGGAGGTCCTAAGTTTAGATACTAGTTAGTCCATAGAAATTTCTATAAAATTCAATCCACTAGTACATAAGAAGAAGAATAAGTACCCTTATAATTTTTTATTTATACCAACAAATTATCATTCCCTCACATACATAGGTGAATCAATGATTTCAAGCTCGTCAACATGTATGTACCCCTCAATCATGACCTCATATAAAACCATTTTATTAAGATTTGTTAGTGTAAAATATTTAAATTTTCATTAGGAGGAACCATTGAAGGATTGACCCCAATATTAAACCCCTCAACCTAATTTTTTTTTTATGAATCAAATCCTTAATCAATTATTCCTTAATCCCATAAAATGTTGAGTATAATTACAATTAACTCTACAATTTAATAACAAAATTCTTTCTCATTATATCTTTGGGAATAACCTTATATTTATCTAATGGCCTAATAGGAGTTTGTGTAATCATGCAAGCACTAAGTAGAATTTTGGAAGCACATTTTACAAAGGAGAAAAAGTTGGAGGCTTTAGAGTCATAATATTAGAAACATTTATAATGTATAGTTTGTACAATGGTCATTTCCATTATTTTTACTATCCTTTTGGAAATAATTTTTCTTTTCAAATTTACAAGGGTAGGATGATGTAGATGAAGCATTAGAAGATCCATAATTAAGTGTGGTAGCCTCTAACAACTTTAGTTCTTAACATTCATCTCCCTTGCACATGCAAATGTTAAGAATGTATATACTTTGTAGATCCTTGTTTACAGTCAAAAAATCTAAAATAATAAACTTCAATCTAACATTCCCAATATTTGCATTGGCCAATTTCAATATTAAAAAATAGACCCAAATGGAAGATAATACTATTAAATTTCATGGGAAGAACTTAACCAATAACTTATCATCATACACAAAATCCAAATATGTAGCACTAAAAACCTTGAATGTGTCATGGGATCTCCTTTAACATTGTGCATCTCAAATCTAGGATCCAAAAAGAAATCCAACAAAAATGGATATGTAAAAGATTTTTAATAGAAATTGAATTGTGTTTGATTTTTATATGTATCAATCTTTTGTTTCCATTGGGTAGGAATCAACATTACTTTTCATCTCAACAAGCCTAAGCATTCATGTCTAAAGGGTAGATAGGGGCACACTAGGATTAAGGACATGTGAATGAAAGGAAGTGGCAATATGAAATGGAAGGAGGTGTATAAATTTGTCGTGACATAATAAATGAGTGTGGAGTGACAAAGAGACTTGTAGCATTAGGAATATATCCGCAGTGAGAGATTTTTATGGGAAGTGTAGAAACAAAACTAATGAGAACTAATGTGGAGACAAGAGAAATATAGTGCATCATAATAAGTAAGCATATGAGGATGAGGATCTAGGAAGGAGAGAGATAAATTTAGAGTTGGTGGAAGGAGAGAAATAAACTGCATAAGATGAATGGGAGTAAAACAATAAGGAGGAGGGAATACATGAAGAAGAATCTTGGGATGGAGAAAATGGCACATCCTCAAAGGAGTTGTTGAGCTTATCTTTACCTATTTATCTTTTAAAGTACTTTCTTTCCACATGGCTTATTAATCAACATAGTATATAGAGGAGATCATTCATTGTACTAGGATTAATATTACTAATGAAATTTGCAGATCAAAGAAAGGTTGTGTGCATCAAAGCTATATCTTGATTACCGTTTTCTCAACAAGGGCCTCATGGTCAAATGTTTCTTCTCCATTATGATAAATTTAGTATCATGCATATTCCCAATCATACCAATTTTAGCTTGATTCACAACCATGGTGGGATTGAACTATGACTTCTTATAGTTAGGAAAAGAGGATGATTTTGGTATTAGAAGGAAATAAGGATCGAACAATGTTTAGATTTGATTAAGAAATTAGACAATGAGAAAGAACTTAAATCTAAAAACTAAATAAGATTCAAGAAAACCTTTAGACTACTTGGGTATCAAAGAATGATTTACATAATAAAAAGTTGAAAATCTACAAATAGAAATACCAAGTTACAAAAACAAGAATAATCGTTATGGTAATAGAAAGAGAAAATGCTTCCTCTTAAAAAACATAACATTAAGTACCAAAACATGATTCAAGTACCAACACATTCAAGTACCAAAACATTAAGTATGATGATTGGGATGAGAGGATCAACTTGGGGAGGATTATTATAACATCATTAGTTGGAACTTTTTAATTTCATCTCTTTGTGTTTCGTGTTGTTTTTAATGTTTTTAATTAGAGTGCAGATGATGTTAATATATATTTAATGATGCATTTTGAAATTTATTTAGTAAAGGTCTCATTTTGTACATCTTTAGTAATTGTATTCTTATTCTTTCTT
>VDFB02362268.1:0-30898 GCA_007258455.2 Sequoia sempervirens
GAAAATAATTGAGAGAGAGTGAATAGAGAATGAAGAAGATCAAGACTTTTAGTTTGAATGCAAGAAATGGAGGAAAAAAGGTCGATTCTCGTTGGTCAAGGAAGCTTAGAAGTTGTTACCTTCATAGCCAACTGAAGACATAATGGTTCTATAGATTCTAGGGGTAGGAATATTTTCAAGATGCTAGCATGGTGCACGGATGTCTGTGCGGCATGTGCGCATCCCTAACATAGATTCTTCCATTGATGCAAAAAGACAAGGCCAGACGGATGGAGAAAGTCATGGTGGCGGGAATTAAATCAATGAACTTAAATTTTCTAAAGTAAAGGAAAGATAAATAGGAAATTTTCCAAGGGTACAAATTTGTGCCATGAAATTTTTCCCCCACTTTAGCAAGCATATGTGTCAATGCAAATGTGAGCTAAAGTAGAAAGAGATTGAAGAGAATATACCAATAGCATTGAGGAAGTAGATCTTCGATTCGACACACCTGGACATGAAAGATAGAGATGAATCCATAGGTTCTCAGTCCTGCAAAGATATGAAAAACAAAGGGGGTTCCATAGGTTCTCGGTCCTGCAAAGAAAGTTGCAATCTCACCAAAAACATGTTAGGCTATAGAAAAAACATGTTAGGAAAAAAATCATAAGACACACAAGCTAACATGATAAAACATGACTTGATCAGATACATTGGTCAAGTAAGGCTATGACTACTACAAACTCTGTTGTAGGATTGTCACAGAAAAGTGGGTCTAGTTGATCAGCTCTCAAGCTAGACGCAAGGATATATGGTGTCAAACACAACAACATTGAATATCAAAATACAAGATACTCAATTTTTTTATTATTATTTTCACAAAACACCAGAGAATGCAATTGAAGGAGAATTTTTCAAAGGGGTCCCTTTGGAAACCTTCAAGACACCAAGGGATTCATTCAAAGGAACACATCAATTGAAAAACATCACATTTTTTGGCAAATGATTCTATCTCAAGGAATCCTTTTCAAAGATCCTTTCAGCAAGGAATCCATTGGAAAGAATGCTCCTTCTCAAGGGAAAGTTTTCAAAAAAATTTGTTTTACAAAAAGTACTCCTTTTCAAAGGAAATTTTTTCAGATTCTTTCATATACGAGATCCTATTTGAAAGAAAATTTTGTCTAGGAATCTTGAGAGAATTCATCATTTTGGAAAATGGCACATTTCAATAAGGTATTCTTTTGTCAAGGAATTCATTTTAAAATCTTACACCCAAGAATCCTTTTTGAAACAATTTACCAAAATTGAAAATCAGAACATCATGGTAGCCCCCCTTAGGATGGTGTGTGCTACACAGAGGAGCACATGGCATCCTAAGGAGAGAAAGTAGAGGAAAGATGTTGTGGCATGCAACACATGACAAGATATATTTCATGGTCTGTTGTCACACACACATGAGGGACAACACATAAGAACCACAACATCAAGAAGCAAACATAGACAAAGAAATCAAGAGAGATAGGGGGATATGAGAGTTCAGGGTCAGATATGTTCATAAATACAAATAGATATAATACGTTGTATGGTGAACAATCATCAATCTACTAAGTTCTTAGATTGTGAAGAAGAGCACATGAAGACATAATAAAAATAAAAATTGGGTCAACATGGAAGAGGGCCTAAATTCCCCTGACACTTTGCATCATCCCCAATTATAAAAAAAAAATTACAACACATAGAAGAATGATGATATACATAGAAGAAGTTCACAAAAAAAATTCCAAGCTTGTATCCAAGCACCTACAAGGTTAACAAGGGTCCTCTAGGTAGGATAATGAATACAGAAAAATAAGCACAGGGGAACACAAACACACAAACAATCTAATCTACAAATAAAGAAGAGGTGCCACCCTACTCATCAACTAGCAGGTCATCCTACTCCCAATCTAGATAATTATAGGGGAAGAGAGGATGGGCATGCAAGGGAAAGATAGCGAGGGCAGTAGCCTCTGACTCCCTTGCAACAAGGGCCAAGGAAGAAGGCCCCTCGAGGTCTTCTTCACTAAGCTCTTGTGATGTAAAGGTCATTGATCTTGCAAAGATCGAGGATAGAGCCGAGATATCATCCATTGAGTTAAACATGCACTTCATTGGAGTGCCAAGTGTTAACTAGGTGGGAGAAGAAGGAGCTTCCCAAGATCCATTTCCAACCTTGTCGAGAGGGGAAATGACAAACTTAGGGGATGCAAGGGTCGCCTCCATCACTAGGATGGTGTAGGCCAAGATAGAACCCCTTTTGAAGAAGGTAACCCCTTGTTCCGAACCCCACTTTAAGATAGTTTGTCCTCTAACTTTCACTTCAGTGGAGGATGCAAAATCCCCACAGAAGAAGCAGAAGGCAAGGAGGAAGAGGATAGAGCCACAACAGACACCACCATGGTGTTTGGCATGTCAATGGGCTAAGAAAAGGGAGGGATGTCTGAGAGGGACATCAAAAGAGGAGGCTCCATGAAAGGAGTGATGAAGACCTGTACCCTTTTAGGGTGAGGATGATCAACACCTATTGAGGGAGCTAAAAGTAGAATTGAGGTGATTGGATCTGAAGTAGGCACAACAAATGAAGAAATAGGGTCTCCTAGCTCCCCCTTTGTCTTTTATGAGGCTACATGCTCAGTGGCTAGATCCTTTCACCTGTTTTGGCTATGGGAACTGAAAGATGCGTCTTGAGAAGAGGTTGAAGGATGTTGTTCAACCACAAGAGCATCCTTTGCAATCATGGTTGGTGGAAGGGTGGGCTCCTGAGTGGGAGCAGGAGGAGGAAGTGCAAGGGTAGAAGCAACTATATGAAGAGAAAAAGAAACTATCACCTCAATGGTGTGCCTCTTCTCATTCTTTAACTTAGGGGTAGGTAGAGAAGTAGTAGGAGGCTGTGGAGGCTGAGATAGAGGATCAACCCCATGAGTAACTTTCCCCTTTCCATAGACAATAGGCCTAGGAATCTTGGGCAAGACAAGAAGTTCAAAGACCTAGAGCTTCGCTTTTCTCCATGTAGGCACCATCGAACTCCCCATGCAAGGCATGGGAGTAGGAGCCTAAGAGGCCACAACAGGACAAGAAGTAGAAGCAAGAGAAAATGATATAAAGAGGAAGAAGGCCCTTGAGTGCGAGCAAGCTTCTTCTTTCCCTTTTTCTATGAAGAGGAAGCAACTTGTTGTTGAGCAATCATGGAATCCTTCACAAAGACTACATATAGGGACACTGGATAACTAACTTTTGGAATTGAGCCCCCAATATTATACTTAATATAAGCCTTATATAGAAAATATCCCCTAGGAGGGAGAGGTCTAACCGAGGTAGGCCATAAGTGATCTAGTGAAAAACCACCATGTTACACCAACAGTTTATAACTGGTGTCATGCAATACATGCACAAAACCTTCATGAATTGATTTCAAACATATATGAACCACATAGGTTCATAGAGGAAATCTAGGGGATACCTAACCTAACTTGGAATAGGTCAAACTCCAAAATCATAATAAAATAAGCATCGATAGTCTTGGGTCCTACCAACACTGACAAAGAAATAGAACCTAAAGGAGCAAATGAGAGTTCATCATGTTTATGGAGGGTGGTCTCTGACTCTTGGTGCTTCTCCCTATGCTAGCCATTTATGAACAATGTCTCCTTTGTTACCACATTAACCTAAATTTTTGGATCAACTCAAATGCTAGTTACAACATTTCCATTGATTCAGGTGGGGATGGATAAAAGGGAGATTTCTTTATTGATAGGCTCATTATGCGAGGTAAATGTTATGTTAGGTGTAGCACTCACATTTTTCAGGGGGAGGAGCATGCATGAATGAAATAATATTCACATATTGAGATGGGACTACTTTAGATGATGTAGAAGATTGAATAATTAGATAGTGACCTACCTGAATTTTGCTTTCAAATATCCAAGAGCCATTCTAACTACATAGCTAGGGGTCATAGATTGGATTGCAAGGCTACACACCCTACAACACGCAAATGTAAAATGTAACTAGGACATAAGAGAAGATTCCTTGATACCAAGAAATGAAAAATAAGGAGTTCACGTCGGGTTCACCAAAAATGTGAAGTAGGGGGATTTGTCACCCTCAGGACTTCAGGTCATAGGAGAGTCCCAAGGAATGAACTACCCTAAACTACCTCAAATAATTTAACAAGTTGGGAGAAGGGGTAAAAAGGAAGGACAAGCAATACACCACTTCCCTTTTTCTAAAGAGTTTCAAAAATTGAGTGAGCTGGCCTCAAAGGTTTCAAACTACTGACTAGACAACTCACTATCTAAGGATGGTAGTGCAATAATCAGACTCCAACACGATGCGATGACATCTTGTATGGAAAAGGGTCTAGAAAATAGATAGAAAACACCAAGGGGCCTACTAATAACTCGACTAATATATTTTTCACTATTTTACAAGAAAAGTATAGAAATAAAATAGTAAAACAAGAATACTTTAAGCTATTCTAATGTGAAAATGATAGAGAAGAGTTAGAAAATGCACCTTTCTCACGTAATCCAATCTTCTAGCTGATTCCAAGTAATGAGCCTGCACCTGCACATAGAAGAACAAGAATTTTTTGGGGTTGTTTTTGAGGTCTACCTCAATCAAACCCCTGTTTTGGTGTTCCCACCTCCACGAACAACCAAAATGCCACAAGATAGAGAAAGTGATGGAGAATAGAAAGGAAATGATACAACCAAATAGAGAGCACAAACAAATAGAATGCTACTCTTAAAGCATGATGAAGCAACTGAAATAACAAGATACAATATTACCTTCCCAACTACGAGCACTCAAGGCTAATAGTGAAAGGAAGAGATTGATACCACCACATAGAGAAGATGAAGCTTGACAGTCCAATATTGGCAACGGTGTTGCAACAAGAGTCAAGTGTGTAGAATGAAGTCTGAAGCATGTAGAGCATGGAAAGAATTAAGAGAGAGTGAATAGAAAATGAAGAAGATCAAGAATTTTAGTTTGAATGCAAGAAATGTAGGCAAAAAGGTCAATTCTTGTTGGTCAAGGAATCACAAAAGTCGTTACCTTCGCACCCAATTAAAGACATAATGGTTCTGCAAATTCTAGGGGTAGGAATCCTTTCAAGATGCTAGTGTGGCATGTGGATGTTTGCATAGTGCACACACATCCTTGACAAATATTCCTCCACCGACACAAAAATACAAGGCCATGCGGATGGAGAAAGTTAATGGTGGTGAAAATTGCATCAACGAACTTATATTTTCTAAAGTAAAGGCAAGATAAATAGGGAATTTTCCAAGGGTGCAAATTTGTGCCATTACAAATATTATGAAGGAAAAATAACATTAGTTTCCAACTTTATTAATGATAACTTTCTCGAACAAAGAAGAAAAAAAATGACAAAGATGAAAAACCTATGCCCAATATGTTAAAATTAACATGGAGACATTAAATATTATGAAGGAAAAATATCATCAGCTACCAACTTTATTAATGACAAATTGATTCAACAAAAAATAAAATAAATGAATAATAGAAAGTTAAAGTAAGATGATAAGGACTCCATCACTCTTCTAAGTAGAGTCTTTAGATTTCCTAATGTTGGGTATTTTATCCCTAGATGTGTTTCTTTATCCTCTCCTTTATGGACTCAAAAAAAAATGATTAGGAAAGCTTCATTAATAACACACCACACAAGTAGTTAATAGATATATCAGAGCTAAAAAAATTCCTTATGAATTAATATATTTTATATTTAATTACTTTCCATGTTGAATTTGAAATATTAAGATAGGAAGGAAAACTTCAGCTAGGAGAAAACTAAGTATTTGATCACTATCCTCAACTAGACTTAAAAGAAAGTTGGAAACATTATAACCATGTGAATGATGCATTTGTATTTGTAGTTTTCAAGTACCTTGATAATGATTATGAAAAGAGGTTATCCTTGGAGGAAAACCAAGAAATATGAAATTTGGGGAGGTGGTTCATATAGTTTAAAACCTTCTCCTATGTTAGAGTTAGTGGCTTCCACATAGCACCATACAAACTCCCTAGGTATACTAATGAAAAAAAATCTTGTTACAAATATGAAGGTAGCTCGTGGAAATATAGGATTTGATTTCTAGTAAGCACAAGGTTGGGATTACAATCTCCATGAAGATTGGGGTGTACATAGTTCAAAAAAGCAATATGCTAAGGTATTTGAACAAGAAATGATAAAATTCACCATGGAATTATATTAGATAATGAATATATTTAATCCCATCAAGAAGAGTGGTCCATTTATTGGCTTATTCTTTGTCCATCAAGCAACATTAGAATACTTCTAGATAAATTTCCTAGATGAGCATGAAGTAAGTATCAAGGATTATTGTCACCTATCAATCCATTTGATAAAATAATTCTATATTTAAAAAATTCTTAAGGTTATGCACGAATATGAGAAGATCCTATACCCTTCCTAAAATAGGGATGAAGTCTTCAACCAGCCAATTAATAGGATTAAATGGTCTATTAAATAAGGCTCTTCAATTGAGATTAGAAATCAAGCAATGGTTGAAAGAACCAAGACATGGTTGAAGAAACCATATGCAATGGATGATCCCCATCCATAGAAAAATAATCCTCCCAATTCCCCAAATACAAAAATTGAACAAGGAGAATCTTCTATCACTACAAAGGGAAAGGCCAAAAGCAAGAAGGAATAGGATCCCATTTTGCAAATAATTCTGGAGTAGAAGAGGTTGACAATGTAGATCTATTGCTAAAAAGGAAGATAAGAGAAATAATAGCTTAGGAGGAGACCCAAGCACCACCATGTCCTCCACTTCAAGTTGAAGCCTCTTCACCTCTTCCTCCTCCTTTGTAGACCACAGTATCCTATGCATCTTATGCCAATGTTATAGAATAACCAATAGGGTGTGATGAACAAAAATATAAGCCATAGTAAGAATTTATATCATAGGAAGGATTTCAAGAACCTAATAACAAATGAGAGGTAGGTGTGATTCATGACAGTGTGCCATATTTTGAGGAAGGGTCCCAATCTCATATACCATGAATCGAATTTTGACCCCTTGACCCCTTTCCTCTCCAAAGTCCCTTCTCTACCTCCTATCCCTACACAACTAAGTCCTCCTTATTAGTATGAATTAGGTGTTTTACCTAACTAGTTCACCTAGTAGATCCTATTCACATGTTAAGTTTACTTAGGTCCTAAGAATCTTTCTAGAAGTATTAGTTGGAATTAGATATTAGCCTATCTTATATCATTTACTTCTTATGTCCTAGGTAGTTTAATGTTTGTTATCTCATGACATAGGATTAAGAAACTTGTCACGATCTTGTCTAATCCTATGTCTCATCTTGGCTATATAACCAAGGGGTCCTCATTTGTGAATCAATCCAATTGTAATATGTCATTTTCATCCTTTGATAAAATAACATTATTCTCTCGCAACTTATCTCTCTTGTACTTTCAGAAGTTCCTAGATCTTGGGTGGGTATAATCTTTAGCCATACCAACTCTTACATGGTATCAAATCTTGTGGGGTTGTTGCTTGTTAGTATTAATTAAGAGATCTTGGTTGTAGGTCTTGGTGGATCTTGAAAAGTTTATAGATCTTATTGGATCTTAAGAAGTTAAGTATGTTATTCTCTTGCATCAAATGATGATATGAAGAATAAAAAAAACTTGAAAGAAATACCAGATTGGGGGTTTTCTCTTTGTGGATTTGTATTCTAGTTCAAAATTAGAGCTTGTTGGTATGGATTTGAGCTTACCATTGAGTTCAAAGGGTTTAAGAAAGTTAGTTTTTCCTTTTGTATTGTCCAAATCAAACATTTGAGGCTAGATCTATGAGGGTTTGAAGCTAGGAGGTGGTTGCTAGATCAAGGAGGTAGCTACAATTTGGGAGAATTTTGGGTAAAAAAAAACCTTATCATCACATCTAGGAGGCCCAAAAACCATAAGACCAACTTTAAAATCATCGAAACCAAAGACTTTTTCCCCAGGCCCTCACAAGAATTTTTCAGCCCCTCGCCATCATTTTTGTCTGTACAACCTATACATTGTACAAGATTTGTATTGTACATGGTTTGTACTATCACAGGTATCACCAGTTGGTCAAGATTTGTTGGTAGTATAAAGAATTTGAATATTCACTAGTATACTCTTTGTGTATAACCTTCCATAAGCTTGCATCATTAGTTGTTAAATTGAATGGTATGAGGTCGAATTTATATTTAAAAAATATTTTTTTCAACTCAGAATTTAAGCACCTATTTCCAACATTGGGTCTCATGTGTAACACCTAGGGCTTAAATCCCAACACATGATGTGGGAATCCTACCATCGCTCAATTTCCCAGAGCACCACTAGCTCATCGTTGAGGGTGTCAATTTTTTTAAATCAAATTTGTATGCCATGATCACATGGGTTCTCAAGGGCTAAGTGCCTAGGGGCTCAAATTTTACCCCAAAGTCTTAATAGGGAATTTTTTTTTCAAAATGCCATAAATTTCTACCAAGGTGTCAATTTTTTTCAAATGAGATATCAACAAAAAGATGGTTACGAGCACTTCACAATGGTACAAACCATTTTTTAGATGTTGTTGTAGGTGAATTCTATTGTTTATTGAAGTCATATTTTCCTCTTTGGACCACCAAGCTCATAATTTTTTTTCCAATTTATCCAATTTCATGATTTTTACTATATTGGAAAGGTATTGATGAGATCTACAGTTCTATCCATACACTCTATGGATTCAGCCATAGGTATCTTTTATTCAAATTTATGTGTATTTGAATTCTAGTTGATCACTTGGAGGTACTGACACTTGGAGAAGATTTTTCCTTTTGGGAAGGCTTCATTTTTAGTCTAGATCATTTTTAAAAAACTATAATTTTTATTTAAGGATATCACTTTGAGATATCATTGTATTCTTCCATATTTGATCCATTTTGGCATTGTAAACTCTGGAAAGAATTTTGGGATTGTAATCACACTATAAATAAATTGCTTACATTATATATTGTTGGGGGTATCATTATTGAATAATTATGGGATAATCTTATGCTTTTGTTGGATTAAGTCTCTTGATTAGTCTGTTGAGTGACTAAAGTTGAGGAGCTTGTCATGGATATCAAATGCATCCTATTGTAATCAAGTTGAATAGATGGAAATTTAAGTCTTTTGCAAGATGGAATCCTAACAAATTTTAGGTGGCTTAATCTTTTTCCATATCTCTATGTACTAGTTCTTAAGCCTTCATTATATTGGAAGGAAGTTGTGTGGGACATAAATACTGAACATATTCTAGGCGTAATTGGTTGTAGTTGTGATATTAACACACAAATGCCACTAATGGTATTGAGTTCCTTCATGATGTTATGGCCAAACTTTGGGAGATGTATGGAGAATCGAATGAACCTCCATTCCCAGAGGATCTTGTTGTGGATTTTCTTGTTCCACTTGATGGTTTTGACCAATTGATGATAAAATATCTATAGTTCTTGTTGGATGGGAAAATTTATGGTTGTATTGATGATAGAGATACTTATCCTCCTCATACAAAGACTTCTATTGAGAATTCAATTTCTATGGCTCCTAATCCAAATTCAGAGGGTTCATCTTCTTCATTTATGAGTCAAAATCTTGAGGTTGAGGACTCTAATCTAGTGTTGGTAGAATCATTTGATCAAATTTAGGCATCTAGTATGGACAATTTTTGGGATAATAAGTGTAGTCAGATGACAGGCAATGGGATCTCATATCATTCAACTTCTATTACATCTGATGATTCTTGTGTTGCCATAATTTTTGCTTCTTGTGATTTAGTTTAAAGTAGGAAATGCATTATCTTCTAGTTATATAAGCTTCTTGGGATGAGTACTTAACATACATTGTAGGTTTTTTTACAGAGTCCCATATTTCATATTTGGGAGACACCACTGATTGCATACATCTTCTCTTTGATGGAGATGATTATTCTTTAGTTGTTGTGAGGGAGCACTATGACCCTCTTGTTCATTCTCTACATGATCATTCTTCACAGTTTGACATGAGTGTTGATACTTTTGAGTAGAATTTAGAGTAGGATTCTTTATATTTAGAGGAGATATATTTATCTTTGGATTGTGTTCTACATCTATTTTTAGGAGATTCTGGATTGTCATCTTCTGCAATGTGGCCTACAACACTAAATTTGATTGTGGTAGCTTTTGAAATAAACACATAGACACCTGAGTAGAATTTAGAGACATCACACATCATCCTTCTTCCCTCATATTACTTTCAAGAATGGGAAGACATCATATACACTATCTTATTTTTGTTTCTTCCTAAGGGGAGGAATTTGTTCAATGAGATTGGATTATATTTAGCATTTAGTATCGAGTGTCTACCATTATTGTAGGAGACTCTACATTGAGGGGGCTGCATGGTTTCTCTTCTTCTCTCTTATGGGGGTGGGGTATTTTTAATCGTATGGGGTTTCATCCTTCCCATTCTTCAATGAGAGAATTTTTTCATCTCTTTTGAGGAGGAGTTTTGTCCCGTTGGGTTTTCTCCTTTTCTCCATTTGTGAGAGATTGCATTTGTACATGGGTACCTACTTGGCCTCATACTTGGTACCTATACTTGCATAATTTACATTGGTTTATTCCTCATGAAGTTACACTTAAGAGGGGGTGTTGGTGTGATTTATGTGTTTTATCTAACTAGTCACCTTGTAGGTCCTATTCACATGTTAAGCTTGCTTAGGTCCTAGGAATCTTTCTAGAAGTCTTAGTTGGAATTAGATTTTATCTTATCTTATGTCTTTCATGCCTTGTGTTCTAGGTAATTTAATTTTTGTTGTCTCATGATATAGGATTAAGACACTTGTCATGATCTTGTCTAATCTTATGTCTCATATTGGCTATATAACTGAGGGGTCCTCATTTGTGAATCAATACAATTGTAATCTATCATTTGCAACCTTTGATAGAATAGCATTATTCTATCATAGTTGATCTCTTTTGTACTTTCATACAAGTTCCTAGATCTTAGGTAGCTACTCTTCAGTTGACCTATTGTATGGTATAGAGAATTATATACCAACACTTACACTCCCATAGTGCATACATGAGAAACATTTACATGGATCAATTCAAGATTGCTTGTTTGGATAAGTTCTAGAATTGATAAGAGGTAGAGAAAAAACAATCCCATCACAAAAGACTTATCCAAGGTGGTAGAAATTTTTAAGGCTCAAACTAGGCTTAAAAGAGAAAGAACATTGTCTACTATCTCAGTGGTTTGTCAACATGCTAGAATCGCATAAATAGTGACTCTAGTGTTAGAAAACCAAGAGAACATCAAATACAAACAATAAAACTAAGATGCCAAACATGAGAGGGAGAGAAACCATCTCTTTAAATGGTAGTTTCTACCATCTTGGTTCATACAAGAAATGATGAGAAAATAAAAGAAGAGATCAAGGCCTAGGTTGGTGAGTTATCTACACACATCAAATACCTCATGGGTTTTGTGGATTTGAATGCACAAATCCCCACCCTCTTGATTGCATTGGAGAAGGGAAAATAACAAAAGGAAACATAAGGATTAGTGAGTGTAACTTCAACATGAAAAGATTCCTCAAATCCTAAGGATTAATCCATGAGGCCATTAAAATTTATTAAAAGGTGAGCAATGTAGGTAGTGCTATTATTGCATTCAAAGAAACTATTAACAAATAATTTATCACATTGGAGGATAAAATACTAATGTAGAAAATGGCTAGGGTGCTATTCACAAACCTTGAAAGGAAGGATATAATTTTTATGGTAACCCAAATCTAAACTTGGAGTGCTTCACAACCACCAAGTGGACGATTAATTTTTTAAAATAATGTAAGAATTTTTCTACCAAGAAGAAGATTGCATATACAGTAATGGTAGAAATTTAATTTTTTATTAATCCAATCTTGTGTACCTTATGGGAGTGGCCTAATAAGGTTCTCACTATTGTATCAATAGTCAAATAATTTTCTAGATTACCAAAGAAAATATTTGATGAATAAATAATTGATGATCTGACTAGAATAAAGGGGAATCTTAATGTCTTCTAATGCTAATTGATATATAGATGAAAGAGGTGGACGAGAAGATTAAGAAGACCCTCTTTTCAAAAAAGGTCCATGTATAGTATTTAGGAGTTCCTAATCTTAACTTAGCCTTGGAGGTGTTGGAGAAATTCAAAGCACATTTCTTGGGGAAAGAAAGTGATTAGGTAGCAAGGTAGTGAGATGGGAACTAACATTTCTTCCTCTTCTCCTCTTCATTATTTATTCTTTGAAATGTTTGATAAACCACTCTAAAACTTAGGAGTGTATTGAATTATAATTAGTTTAGGCCAATATATAATAAAGGAATGTAATTTAATTTTTGGGGTTTCTAAAATAAGAGTAACTTATAATTTTGGGTCCATGGATTAATTTAAGATATATGCCAACTAGCTCTATTTTATTTTTGGGTTCCTGCAAATTTCAAGGATATTGTAAAGGGTTTGAAATTTGATAGTTAGAAGACTGTTGCAAGTTTGATAATAGAAACTAGAAGGAGATAGAGTAGAGGTATCTAGTTGCAAGTTTTCTAAACTAGATCATGTTCTCATACCCTAATTTTAAAAATTAATGAGAAATATGGAAGTCTCCATACTTGATTTTGTGAGATGGTATGTGAAAATTGCATGTGTAATACATTAATTTCACATGTTTCCTTTAATTTTCAATAATAATCTACATATGTTTGCCTTGATTTTTTTATTAGTGTGTGTAATACTAACCACTTGCAAAGCTAGTTTATGTTCTTTCTCAGCAAATCAATTGATTTGGGTATTGCAAAATAGACCTGCATTCTTGGGGCCTTGAAAATGGACTGGAAAAGATTTGGAATGATTAACCTAATTAATATATATGACCTAATATGACAAATGCAATATTCTGGAAACACACAAACTAAAATAGTAAACTGCAGATAAATCTGAGAAGTACTAGAGATTGTGCACCTGTCATAAAAAGTTGGATCTAGCATGCAAAAGAGGACTCAAATGCCTAGGGGTGTATGGGTCTTTGATAGGGGGTCCTAACTTGGTTTTGGTGGTTGATGGTTGAGGAGATTAAATGATGTTTTTTTCATTGATTGATTAAACATCAAATTTTGTTATGCATTTTGAAGCTCCATCTTGAAACATTTCACTAGAAATTTGAATATTTGAATTGTTCATTTTATTCAGCATTGGCATGAAGAAAATTAAGGAAAACAAAAATTGAATCTATGATAGGAAGTGAGGAGACAAAAGGGCGCATGAGAAGAGGAAAAGACATGGTCAATGTTGAGCGAGAAAGAACCAAACAATGCCATACAACAGGTTAAAACAAAGATAAGAGAAAATGCGTGCAAGATAGAGTGGGGGGAATTTGAGAGATTGCATGGGAAAAGAGAGTGGTAGGAAAGAAAAAAATGAGACCACACAAGATAAGAATTTAGAGGCATGCAAGAGTTAGAAAGTGGGCAAGAAGAAATGAGAGAAAAGGCGCAGGGTATGGGAAGAGAATGAGTGCCACTCATGAGCAGAAATTAAAGGGGCAAAAAGAATGCAACCATAAGGAAATGGTGTAGAGAAAGTGTGGAAGAAACATAGTAGAGGAAAGTTGTAGCCGTTAGGAAAAGATACAAGTTGCTAAAAAAAAGTGCAAATCGTATGGGAAGGAAAGGTTGTGCCATATAATGGTGCATATATAAATGCAACATAAGGAGGTGGATGCTAATCATAATCAAAAAACAAGATAAAACACATGTAGATGTAGATGTTATAATGCTTAGATAAAAAACTTTGTCTGTCATGAAAAATAACTTTATCAATAAAATTCCTAACCTTAATATTTTTGAAACCAAATATAAAATAATCTTAAAATATCACAACTCTAATACCATATTACATTTTATAATAAACACTAAAAACCAAAACTTAATACCTAAAAATTAACCACAACACTATTACAATATCAATAATACAAAAATAAAAAATAATAATGTTATAATATTGATAAGAGTTACAAAATGAATAAATTTATTAAAAAAGATTAAAAGGAAAAAAGAAATGAACACCTCATCCATAGACTAAAATATAACACCTAAAATTTTAAATTAAAAATCTATAGGTAATGTGTTTGAGTGTCACTAAAAAAGTGTAAAGATGAATTCAAGTGAAGAGTTAGTGGAAACTCTAGTGAGAATCAGCTAAAGCACTTCAAAATGTCTTGTTATCAAAATTAGTAATTATATAAAATAAATACTAGCTATGGCACCTTGTGCAATGGGTACACCGAAGAGGTGTGGAAGGTCAATTAGGAAAAAATTGGTTTATTTTTTGCACATTTGTGTAGTGTATGAGATCAATTGGTAGGTCATTTAGAAAATGATTTTAATAATAGAATTGATTGTATCTGGGATCTCTGTTTGGATTGATCCATAGATTATATTCTGTAATCTATCATTTGTATCTCTTGGAGCTATAACCGGAGGTTTTCTTCTCCTAGTTCTTTCCTGCGGTATGCTCCCTTGAACCAAGACATTGTATGATAACTTTTTCCAAAATTAATAAAAGATTTTAGTGGCACAACCACTTTTATTTTATTTTTTAAAAATATTATTTATTTTATTTTATTTTTTACTATAGAATAATAAATTTTATTTATTAACTATTATATTATTATATTATTATATTATGTCATTATTTTATGTATTTATTATTATATTTATGTCAGTATTATATTATTATATTATATTTATTATTTATGTATTAACTATTGTATTAACTATTATATTGTTATATAATATAACATTATATATTAAAAATCAAATTTTATTTATTATATATTTTTGATAATTTTTCTAATCATATTTGTATGCACATGTATTAAAATAGAAACAAATAACCTTACTCAAAAACTATTGAATATTTTATTTATTATTATTCTTTATTATTTTAAAATGTATATCAATAATATAAAATTATTTTACTTAGACTTAAATAATAAGTAAAACTATATAATCACATTATCAATAAATTAATTAAAAATTCTCACTATTGCCGTGAAAGCTCCTTTTATAATATTTTATAATTAATAAAATAATTATAAACTAAATATAAGTCCTGCGCCCTTTACTTTATCAACTTGATTAATCACCATTAATCCCACAGAATTTTGTACCATGTGGAAAATGTAAAAGCATATACCGGTTCTCTCGGAAAGGGATAAGGTTGTAGAGACACATTTTAAAATAATTTTTCTATCCCTATGTCACATCATCACGTACAAACCGTATGCCCGAGCTTATGAATAAATGTATCTGATAAGACGGGACGTTGGGGACTGGAACTTGTCTCTTATCAGACCATTGTTCAATAGCGGCGAAGGCAGGGAAATATGTATTAAACTAGCAAAACGACGAAAATCAATGAAAAATGATAGACGGCTGAGATGCGTTTTATTGTCAACCAAGGTCTTTGGTGGCTTGTCAACCATCCGTAGGGAAAATGAGCTTTGAAAGCTCATATAGGACACGCCTTCGGAGTAAATATTAATATTTAAAGTAAATAATCATATATTCATGTATCTTCAAAGAGGATTGTTTATATTCATGTAAACATTTTCAAAGTATATATTGGAAAATGAGTTATTTCTGAATTGAAGATGTGTCCATCATCAAGAGGGTCGATAATTAATTGTAGAATACTCCAACAGCAAATAGAAGGTTCTAGGTTCAACTCCTAATTCATTCATGAAATGTTTAACATGATATCAAAGTTTAGATCAATAGAACAAAACCAAGCTAGGATCTCCAAATCCATATAATATGGTTCAAGACAGGTGTTGAAAAATGAATCACATTTTAACTGCACCAAAAGAACCGATAATTTAATAATAGAACACCCCATCAAATCCTAAATTTAACTCTTAACTAAACCATAAAAAATTTAAGAGCCTGCAGTCTTCACAAGAATTGGTCAGCATCCCTTTCATTTGAAGATGATGACTAAACATAAGAAGCAAAAGAAGAACATTATTATACACAAATCCTTTACGGGTGTCTCGTGTTCATTTCTTTAAACCAAAAGAATATCCTAGATCAGATAATGGACAAGCAACATCAGCCTCAAACTTGCCGACAAGAGCGCAATAAAAATCTTTATGCTTATGAAAATATTCTATAGTCCCATTCTGCCGGCCTTACAGTAATTCATTTGTCCAATGTAAGTCAACAATTCTACTGATCCATAAGGATTGCTTCGAATAATTTGTTTTTTCTTTTTGCTCTAGAATGAATTTGATGAATAGAAAATCTTTGAATTCATGAATATCTAATCATGGAGACTTCAGGAGAAGTTAATGAGAAAACAATTGAATATACAGAAGGATTCGTTGATGAAAGAAAGTGGTCTGAGAGAAGGATTGAAGAGCTTATGTGTGCTGTAGAAGAGATGAAGTTAAAAAGAAGGGAGGACATGAAAGCCAATGAAAGGGTACTTGCCATCTTTTCTTCAAAGGAAGAAGCATGGAAAAAGGAAAGGAGGCAGCTGATGCAGGAGCTTGATGCATTAAGAGAATTTGAAAAATCTAGCAGTAGTAGAGCTATTGAAAATTTTAACAGTAGTAGTTGCAGTGATGAAAACAACAACAGAAAGGAAAAAAGTCAAGCAGCTTGCACTAGTCAAACAGGTTGTAATAATCCTTCCATTGATGAACTGATGCAGAAACTTGGCAAGGAAGCTGAAGAAAGAAAATTGGCATATAGGAGATTTGTATCCGTGGTATCAGAGATGAAGGGACAGAAGAAGAAGTTGGAAGACAAGCTAAAAAATGCAATTTTAGAGATGAGTGCCTCCAAGAGAGAAGCTGCAATGAAAGCTAAGGAGAAGAAACATGTAGATGCTGCTTTGAGAAAGGTTACAGAGGAGATGCTGAGGCTTCAGAAGGAGATGGATCATAAGGATAGTATTATAAATCAGTTGTGTCACAAGGAGGAGTCTGTTATGGGGGCCACAGATGTTTTGAAGGCCGAGCTCAGAGCCAAGGAATTGGAGCTATCTAATGCTAAAAATATGCTTAAGAACTATGTTGATGGGGAAAGGAATAGGGAGAGAGAGGTGGACAAATGGAAAAGGCTTTATTTGGCGATTAAGCTCGAATTAGATAATCTTCACATAGGTTCCAGGCAATCAAGTGGGCTGCTAGATAATGGGCAAAGTTCAGGAGGTGTGTATTTCAAATCCTATATGTTTTTTTTAATGGGTGTTCATTATATTTCTTTGGAAAGATATATCATGCTAAATTCAAAAGAAAAGATATATTACTTTAGCTACTAGAGAAGTGGGTATGTGCACTTGTAGAGATGACAGGAAGAACACTTAAAATGGCAGGGGCAAGGGACCTTGCCAACAGTTAAGGTCCAATAGTTTTACCTCTGTGTACCCAACGAAAGGGTTTACCACCACCTCAAACTTTAAAATCAGAATCTTGTATGCTAGAGTAGGAAAAGTTTTTATTTTCTTGTTAAAAGCACCAAACTGATTTTTTTTCTCCTTAACACTGGGGCCAACTGTGTCCTCTGTCCCCATTAGTTATATGCCACAGGAAGCTGGGCATGTGTACCTCTAATCTGCCGACTGCTAAATCTTCTATAAGGTCTGGGTTTCAGTTTTACCTTATATGAAAATACAATTATTGCCCATAAGTAAAACCTCATCTGATCAATATGCAACGGAATATAACTGTATATGACCTTAAATACAAAGCTAATTACCATCTTTGTTTCCCTTCACAGGGGTAATGTTATTAAGAATTGTATTGCTCTCATTGTAATTTATGGGCATGTCTATCCAGGGACTAGACTGGAATAAATTGTTTGGGCCTTTGCTAACTGAAACCAGGATACCAGGATGATAGCTAGGTGTTAAAACTGAATTCATATTAACATATCACTGTTCATAAGACAGCATTTGCTGAATGTTCTGTGAATGGGGTATCCAGCTAATCTAACCTTGTTAGGAAGGAAACTCAATGATTAGCGATGCCTCAGCCAGATTAGTACTGAGATGGGTGACTGAAAGATCGGTTATAGAGATTAACAATATTATGTTATTAACACAGCTGATTCCTGGAAAGAGGATATTACATATGTATGCATTCCTACAAGTATGGAACAAAAGTATTCATCTGAAGCTTAAATGACAAACAATACAATACTATTGCGGTATATAGGAATCAGAAGTATATGGCTATTTCATTCAACTGAACATGTAAACAGGAATCTGAAGTTGTAAATGGATTACACGTTTAATTCAATGGAGAATTGTTGAAAGCATGCAATAGTCTGCATAAGTAGATCCTAGTGGCCTTGCTTGAACGTGGGTTGTCTCTATTATTAAGCTTTATCTAAGAGAAAACTATGTGTATAATTATAACAATACATAATTATAACAACTTCTAATCTCAGGGGATTCTCTTAATCTGTTGTGAACCATAGAATAAAGATTTTTGTTATTTTATTTGGAACCAACTATGCCAATTCTGATCTCAACTTCTAGATCCCTCACCATGGAATAGAAGAAATTCTCACAACTGTTCTCCCTACTTGTTGCAGAAGGAGGTCAGAGAAATAACATTACAAGCAGAACCAGAAGGTTGCAGGAAGAAGATTTAGAGAAAAAACACTTGGAAAGAATCAGGTGTTTAGAAAATGAAATCCAGGCCAAGAATGAACAAGATGAAAGGCTTAGAAGGCAAGTTGCTATAATGGAGAAGGAAATGCATAGGAAGGATAACGAGATCGAATCTCTACAACAAAGTTTGTGTGCTGCAAGGGAGGATAAATTTGAGGTTGAAAGAGATGCCATGTTTATGAAAGAAATGTTTTCTTCTTATCCCCTCTTATTGCAAAAGTCCAAGTCATGCAACATCCATGACCATAAATTGAACAATACAAGACAAAAGGGCAGAAAAATACGATAGTAAGGTTGGCAGATAAAATAAAGACCAAAAGGTCCCACTAAGCTGAATTGAGTTTATTGATTTTTAAATCTTTCTCAAGAAAACTACTGGTCAATAGAATGGGAACAAAAGTCTTCTCTATTTATCCCTTTGCCAAACAATCTTGAGGCCACATGTAAATGTTATATTCTTAAAAACCTAACAAATGCTAATGACAATAGGAAAATACAAGTACTACGGCATGCACATAATTTTCTTTTAGGTAGCTTAGATAGTGATTTCATTATAAATATTTGCATGTGAGCATGCCATAACTATAGAATATTAATATAATTTTATGGTTTTCCTTTTTAGCTTGTATGAATGTGTATCTGATTTGGGGGTTGAATTTTGAAGTGCAAGATTGTAATATTTTGAATAATGTGTATTTTATATATTGGTAAGAGAATAAAATTCAGGTTAATTAGTTTAACGTAAATAATTAAGTATACATTAATTTAAATTAATAAGAGGGTTATATTTATATTAATAACTATTCAAAAATTAAATAAGAAGGATGGAATATTTAATTTGAGAACTAAAAAAATAAAAATTATATTGACATCGTATAGAATATAGTTATCATGTATCATATGAATCAAAATTTCCATGGTCTAATGAATACAATAGTCAAAAATAGTCTTAGAAATAAATGTGATTCAATCCCGAGTCTCAATTTTGAACCTAAACCATGTGGAACTGAACTAAGGTGTAGGTTTGAACTATGTTTTGTGGAAATGATTTTCAAAATATTACACAAAGATTTGTTCACCTTTGTCTTCTCTATGTCCAAAATTATCAAGGTGGTGTTTACAAACACCTTAGGGGAGATCAATGGTTTGTCAAGGTCAAAATTTTCCAAGTCAACCCTTAGAATGGACAAACTTTGCAACTTTGAATAAAAGAGCATAAATGATGTGCAAATATGCAAATAGCCTATTTAATTCTAATGCAAATTCTAATTCTTTCTCCCTTAGAAAATGAAGCATGCTCTCAATATTTGTCCTTGTTAATCTATGTGAATTAAGTGCACATTGAATGTCTTTAATACCAACACATAGAAACAATTCAAAAAAATGTGTATTAGGTCAACTCACAATGACTAGTGAAAAGGGGTAGAAAAGTTTAAATTTGAATTTGAGGTTCAATCCCACATGCCTCAAGATTGAAGTGAGTCAATTTCATGTCACATTAAAATAATCAACTAGAGACAGCTTGGATTGAATGTACGGAAGTGAGTACAAATATCAATGCGATGAATGGCTAATAAATAATTTAAATATGTGGAAATGCATGTAAATGAGATGAATATGGATGGATAATGATCAAGATAGGAGCCAAACTTAGCACAAGAGTGCCACTTGTCGATGCACACTTGTACTAAAGCATTCCACCAAAATATGTTCAACCATTTTCCTACCACTTTGAGGTGCATGTGGATTTCACCATTATATTTTGCCCCACTTTGAACTGCATGCGAATCTAACGTGAGTGTGCATTTCGAATTATATGATCACTCCCAACCAACATGAGAAGTAAATAATTCATTTTAAAATGATATTTGGTAAATTTTAAGTAATGAACAATTCTTGGATTCTTCTTATGCTCCTCTTCTTGGCATGAGCACTCCACAAGAACGTGCAAAATAAAGAAAAGATATGCAATGAATTGTCTCTATCTCACAATTGAAATAGGAACAACTAACAAGTAGTTTCAATTGTAGATATGAAAAATGAGAAGTAGAGTGGGGAGGGGAGGGGGGAGTGCGTCGGTGGCAAGGGTTAGAAATTTCACTTGTATGAAGAATGATACAAAAATACTATGCTCATTATAGTAATGTAATATGACACATTTGTTGCAACCATGCAACTCCACTCAATTATGAAAATGATATATTTGATAGCCCATTTGAAATCAAGATTCATCTAGATACAACAATGACTCCCTATATAGCACAAATCACTACCTAAAATATCGACAATAAGAACATTAGCGATAATATATTGTTCCCTTTTAATTGATTGTATTCATCCAATGCAAATAATTGAAAGAGAGGGGAAACAGCCGAACATGACTTAACAACATTAACGATAATATATTGCTCCCTCTTAATTGATTGTTTTCATCCAATACAAATAATTGAAGGAGAGGGGGAAAAGGCCCAACATGACTTAACAATAATAAATAAAAAATAAAATGGACCGTGGGAGAAGATAGAAGAGGACAAGAGGGGTATAGCACCAGGAAGGGGGATTGCACTACCATTATGAAGAATGTCATCCACTCGGCATCTATCTAGTGCGCAAGAAAGGACAAGGGGAGAGAACGATATGGATGGAATGGATTCGTTGAAAAGGCTTTAGGAAATTTCAAGCAAATGCTGTTGGCAGGTGTAAATACGAGACTCCACAACCTTCATGAGTATCCTCCCTGCCTGTGTTGCAATGAGATATTTTGAATAGGTTATGGATGCCATCAAAGTACACGGGAAAGACGAAAAGTAGTATATCATCTCATTTGATTGAAGTATTCATCAAATTTTGTAATAAGTTCCATCCGTATTTCCTCTACAATTTGGACAATCTGCTTTGCTGATTGGAGAGAAGTTTCTTTAAGTTTTTGTCATTTGAATCATTCATGAGACCCGAGCTAGCCCTGGTCTAGTAGAAGAGAACACTATGAATGAATATTCGATCCCCTATACTCCCGACATGCCATTTTTCACACTACCCACCAGTTTTGATCCTCCGTCTTCGTCATATCCAGTAACCAGTGTTCAGACTGATGTTTCCAGTGTGTATTATTGTTATTATGATTCTAGGTATCCCTCCTATCCCTATTGCCTTGATATATCTTCTTCAAGCAATCCAGAGTATAATCGAGACTAGAATGTGGGTTCTCATGTTCCAACCATTAGTTATGATTGGTATTATGAGAATGAAGATCCAACAATCTCCTATTACCCATTTGTTCCATCCTTTGACTTCATCTACTATTATTACTAATACTCCTTGGGAGAATTGCATTCCTATCTTAACTGCGGCTACAGATCTATTGGTTACTGCAGTCTGTGAGTTGCGGTTTCTAGAGTTTGCATTTTTCTCTTCTTTCTGTTATGAATAACCTGTTTAATGCTTGCATAGATGATATTTTTTGATGTGACAGGGCGAAATTAGTTTGTAGAAAGTTGTTCTACTTTTCAAAATATTGGTTATTGTTCTATACTTATAACAATTAAGTTGATTAATCTTTTACAATTATTGTGATCTAGTGAGGATACGGTTACCACTACTTCATTCTTTAAAATCAGAATCTAGTATGTTAGAATAGACAAAGTTTATAAGCAGGAATTTTAAAAAGACCCGGACTTTTTGATACAAAGAGAAAGATAAAACATTAAGCACAGCTTTTCATTTCTGAATAAAAGCTCTGAATTGATATTTTTTTCACTTTTAACACTGGGGTCAACTGTGTCCTATGTCCCCATTAGTTATCATATGACCATAGGAAGCTGGGCATGTGTACCTCTAATCTGCCGACTGCTAAATCTTCTATAAGGTCTGCCTTGCAGTTTTAATTTATATGAAAATACAATTATTGCCCATAAGTAGATCCTCAATTTGCAACAGAATAAAGCTTTATATGACCTTAAATACAAAGCCAATTACCACTGGTCTTTGTTTCCCTTCATGTTATTAAGAATTGTATGCATGACTATCCAGGGACTAGACTGGAATAAATTATTTGGGCCTTTGCTAACTGAAACCAGGTTACCGGGATAGCTAGGTGCTAAAACTCAATTCATATTAACATATCACTGTTCATAAGACAACATATGGTGAATGTTTTGTGAATGGGGTATCCAGCCAATCTAACCTTATTAAGAAGGAAACTCCACGATTAGCGGTGCCTCAGCCAGATGGGTACTAAGATGGGAGACTGAAAGATGGGTTATAGAGATTAACAATATTATGTTATTAACACAGCTGATTCCTGGAATAAGACTATTACATATGTATGAATTCCTACAAGTATGGAACAAAAATATTCATCTGAAGCCTAAATGCAAACAATACAATACGATTGTGGTATATATGAATCAGAAGTATATGGCTATTCCATTCAACTGAACATGTAAACAGGAATCTGAAGTTGTAAATGGATTACACGTTTAATTCAATGGACTATTGTTGAAAGTATGCAATAGTCTGCATAAGTAGATTTAGCGGCCTTGCTTGAATGTGGGTTGCCACTAAGATTAAGCTTTATCTAAGAGAAAACTACGTCCACAATTATAACAACTACTAATCTCAGGGGATTCTCTTATATCTGTTTTGAACCATAGAATAAAGATTTTTTATTGTTTTATATGGAACCAACCATGCCAATTCTGGTCTTAACTTCCAGTTCCCTAACCATGGAATAGAATAAATTCTCACAACTATTCTCCCTACTTGTTGCAGGAGGAGGTCAGAGAAATAACATTGCAAACAGAACCAGAAGGTTGCAGGTGGAAGATTTAGAGAAAAAACACTTGGAAAGAATCAGGTGTTTAGAAAATGAAATCCATGCCAAAAATGAAAAAGATGAATGTATTAGAAATCAATTTGCTATCACGGAGAAGGGAATGCATAGGAAGGATAAAGAGATCGAATCTCTACAACAAAGTTTGAGTACTGCAAGGGAGGATAAATTTGAGGTTCACAGAGATGCCATGTTTATGAAACAAATGTTTACTTCTTATCCCCTCTTATTGCAGAGGTCCAAGTCATGCAACATCCATGACCATAACTTGACCGATACAAGACAAAAGGGAAGCAAACATCACGATAGTGAGGCTGGCAGATAAAATAGAGACCAAAAGGTTCCACTCAGCTGAATTGAGTTTATTGTTTTTTAAATCTTTCTTAAGAAAGCTACTACTCAATAGAATGGGAACAAAATTCTTTTATATTTATCCCTTTCCCAAACAATCTCTCAGACAGCACTTGAGGCCACACGTAACTGCAACATTCTTAAAAACCTAAAAAAATGCTATAAGACAATGGGAAAATACAAGTACAACGGTTTCTTGTAGGTAGCTTATATAGTGATTTCATAATAAATATTTGCATGTGAGTATGTTTTAATTAGAGAATATTACTAGCAGTTGTACTTAAAGGAGGTTCAAGGATTATGTCGATAGAAAATTATATGTATGTTAATATGTTAGAGAGTACATGTTTGTGCATGCAAATTCTAGTTATATGTGGTTGGATTAAACAATTTATAATAAATACTAAATAATGTCCAATGAAATAAACTAAAACAAATCTAGATTTTTTCCATAGAAGTTAAGTATTATTTGATTATGAAATATTTTTAAAACATAAAGCAATGCAAATGAAAAAAGAAAGTAGTCATCAAGTTGACAAAAAACACTGCAAATGGAAATAGAATGTTCTCATCTAGTTGTCAAATCATATTTGTTTGGCTTTTACATGATAAGTGAGATTTTGGAGGCTTTTACCATTAAACGACAACTGGTTTATCATTAAATGATAGTTGAAACTTGTTTTCCGATGACTCAACAGTTGTTTACAAGCATGAGACTTGTTTTAGGCTCAAATCTCACACATTTCGGCTAAATATAATTTCATGGTTATCGTTTTTTAGCTTGTGTATTTGATTTTGGGGTTGAATTTTGAAGGGAAAGATTGTAATATTATATTGAACAATTTGTAATGTAAATAAAAACACATTTCTCTTTAAAATGTTAATATATGTATTATATATTTGTAAGAGAATAAAATCTTTAGGTTAATTAATCTAATATAAATAATTACTTGTATAAATTAATTGAAATTAATAAGAGGGGTTTATATTTATAAACAATAAATATTCAAAAAATGAGGATGGGATCTTGAAGACCAAATTGGACAATGTGAAGTGAAGAGCATTGGTCAGAACGGTGTATAAGTTGTGCTAGGGTTTTGTATTTTCTACAGTCACCTTTTGTGTCATACTGCACATCCTGCGCAGGAAAACTGTACAGCCGCATTTACTGCGGTTTCTTGTTTTAATATGCCTTCAACCGGCTCTAACCTAGCAGTTCTTGCTAGTGTTAGCAGTTTGACGGCGATAATCAATGGCTCCTCCTCCGAACAAACGTCCCCAAAAATTTGTTCTGAAAGTCTTTCACGAGGTAATTGTTCTGATTCACCAGCTGATGTGGTTTTGCCTTTACTAGATTTTGATATTGCCTGTAAGTGGCTTGAGCAGTACACCCTTGTTGGGTATTTTGTTGGGAGAACTCCCCCTAAAAGTGTGCTTAAAGATTGGGTTAACAAGGCTTGGGTCCCTCATGGGGTCTGCCTTGATATGGTCCAAAACCTAACCAAGGGTTTCCTTTTGTTCTACTTTGCGGAGGTCAATCATGTGCAAGCCATCTTAAGCCATGGGCCCCGGTATGTCTGGTCCTCTCTGTTAGTTTTTCAAGCTCTGACTTGTGACTTTGCTGTCTTAGATGACACCAAGTTGTGGGTCCCAGTCTGGATTGAATTTCCTAGTCTTCCTTTGCCTTGTGTGCCTTTTTTGAATAGTATAGCCTCCTCCCTGGGGAGGGTTATTTGCATTGAGCCAAATAGGTTCTTTCAGGCCCATCCCCAAAAGAGGGTTTGTGTGGAAGTTGACCTTTCCAAAGATTTAAAAGACTCCATTGATATTCAAATTGGAGATTTCCGTCACACCCAGAAGGTCACCTATTTTAATCTGCCCAACAAGTGCTATAGGTGTCAGTCTGCGGACCGCAAGATAAAGGACTTCCCTTTAGTAGTGCCTCGTACACCTTCTCTGCCCCGAGATGCTGAAAAGCGTCATTCGGCGGTTGCATATGCTGCCAAACCTGATGCGAAATGGACTACGGTCACGAACCGAAAGAATAAGACCACTAGTTCTAGGTCGAGTCCTATGACCTCTGAGCCAGTGAAAGATGTTTCAAACCCTTCTATGAAGGGGAAAGAAGCTCCGATTGGAGCTGATTATGTTTTGCAGCAGCCTAGGCCAAATGCTACACCTTAGCCGATTGTTATCATGTTAACACAACCGAATGTGGCTTCTCTAGTGATAGGAGCTCACAGGCATTCTCACAGCCCTTCCCCTCCTAGGGAAGAAGGGGAATATGTTCATGAAAAATGGAGGTTATCCTCCCCTTCCATTCAGATTGGTTTAGTTCCAGCAGAATTTTTACAGAATCGTTTCTCTTCTCTGAATGAAGAGGAATCGGGTTTCGAAACCATGGAGGAGTTTCACTCATGAAGTTCCTCTCATGGAATGTTCGAGGTCTGACAGACCTCTCCAGAAAGTATTATGTCAGGAATACCTTGTGCAAGTATTCTGGTGTTGAAGTGCTTTGTCTCCAAGAAGTTAAAATTTTTGGCTTTTTGCTTGCTGCGGCTAGTCGTTCTATTTGGCCAGCTAGTAAAATGTTTTGTACTTCCCACGATGTTGGGCGTAGTGGAGTTGTTATCCTTTTAGCCCCACAATGGCACTCCTATGTGGTCGACCACGGGTCTAATCCCACTCATTGGCTCGTCTAAATCCTTCTCAACATTGATAATCATTCTTTTGGGATTATTAATGTCTATGCTTCTAATGATGTTGTGGAACGCTCTTTGCTCTGACGTTGGATTGCTGATTCTTTACCAGTTGCTACCTGGTTACTCTGTGGGGACTTCAATATGGTTGAAATGGCATCTGACAAAGATGGCACTTTGCCATTCAAATGGATAGCTGGGGAAAGGGAGGCATGGTTTTACATGCACAATAAATTGGGGTTGTTTGATCCCAATATTGGTCGCCACCATTCTCATTCTCTCTGGCACACTTGGTGCAATTACCGAGCCAGTTCTGATAGAATATTTAAGCTCCTTGATCGTGCCATGATCTTGGCGCAATCTTTTTTCTCTTTTGACAGCTTTTCTCTCTTGGCTAAGCCGTTAGTGGATGTGACTTTATCAGATCATTTCCCCATTTCCTTCTGCATTGAATGGGAGACTCGACAGCCTAGCACATGTAAAACTCAATTTTTTTAAACACGCCTTTACTCTGCCACAAACCCACCCCGACCCACATTCGTAGAGTTTGGAATTTGGAGTACAGACAAGCTCATCATACAGGCTGGATTTCTTGGTGCGATGAGGCTATAATCCGCACGGCTAGATTTTTGCGCATTTATGGGCTCCAGCTGGATATTTTTTGCCGGCAATTTTTCGTCGGCAATCTTACAAGGCTACCACCGCTGACCTCCATGCTACCTCCGAGGCTTTGGAAGCCAACCCCTTTTCTCCTTCCTTACAAGTAAGGGTGGCAGAGCTAAGGCACAGGAAGCAAATTGCTGACAGCTATGCTACTCGGGGAGTGCAAATCAAAGCCTGGTTGCACTGGCTAAAAGTTGGTGATCGTGCCTCCAAAGAGTTTTTCTTGGCTCTGCGTGCTAGGCACTCATCCCCGGGCATTAAAAAAATAAAAGATGGTACTCAGGTGCTCTTTGAGCTGCCTGACATTCTCTAGGACTTTGTGCGTCATTATGAGCAAGTTTTCACTGCACAAGAAGTTACGCCTGTGCGACAGCAAGCCCTTTAGGATTGCCTTGTTGTTGTGCCAAATAAGCTTTCTTCAGCTCATAAATTTTTTTTTGATCAACTTTTATCAGTTGATGACCTCAAAGAGGCTGTTTACTCCATGGCCGATGACAAGGCCCCGAGAATTGATAGATTCCCTTGTGAATTTTACAAAGCCATGTGAGACGATATTGGGCATGATCTGCATCAAGTCTACTTAGAAGCTTTTCACTCTAATTCGCTGGGTAGCTTAATCAATAAAGGTAACATAAAATTCATACCTAAATCGGGTGACCCAGAAGACATCTGTAATTGGAGACCTATCATGCTTCTTAATGTCTCCTACAAGATTATTGCCAAGGCTCTGGCTCTTAAAATCCGCCATCTTCTTCCTCAGATCGTGCATCTAGAGCAAACTGGGTTCATGAAATCCAGATTTATTTTGGACAATATCATTGTTGTTTGGGAAGGCATGGAATGGGCCAAATGCTCAAACCAAAAAGTCGTGTTCATTAACATTGACTTTGCCAAGGCTTGTGATTGTATTGAATGGCTGTTTATTCTTGCTATGCTGCAAGCCTTGGGTTTTGGGTCCAATTTCATTCAATCTGTTCGAATGCTCTTTGCGGATGCCTCAGTTTGTATCACCATCAATGGTCGTCAATCCTCTGCCTTTGGACTCTTTTGTTCCATTAGGCAAGGGTGTCCGCTGGCCCCCTCTTTATATGTGCTTGCAGCCAAGGGTTTTGGCTATCTTTTGGCCAATGTGGTTTCCCAGCGGCGTGTCAAGGGTATTTCTCTGCCCAATTCTCAGGCTCAGCTGGTTAATAGCTATTTTGCTGATGACTCATTCCTCACCCTTCTGGAGGACGAAGATTCTATTGCGGTGGCTCTTGAATGCCTTAATACCTTCTATCTTGCCTCCGGCTCGGGCATCCAGTGGCATAAAACTTTGTGTTACTGGCAATCTATCTTGCCCTCGCCGTAGTGGCTGCAACAGTATGGTTGGAAATGGATTGGGCCTGGTGAAGTTTTTCGGTTTCTAGGCATCCCCTTTTCCTTTCAAGCGTCTCAAGCTGAGCTTTGGAAAGCCATGCTCTCCAGAGTTGAGCATAAGCTTACTTATTGGGTTACTAAGCCCCTCTCTTTAGCAGGGAAATTCCAGGTGTGTTCCAAAATCCTGGCAGCTACCCATTTTATTATTCTTCTTGTTGGGCCCCCTCCAAAGCGGCCTATGGCAAGCTTGAGAAGATGCTTCGTGATTTCCTCTGGGCCTCCTTTGAAACTCATAGAGGGTTTCATCGTATGGCTTGGGAATTCTATTGTCTTCCCAGATATTCGAGAGGCCTCGGGTTATTGTCTACCCAACGGCAAGGGACTGCTCTGTGTGTTAAATGGATTATTCGTGCCCTTACTGGGGACGAGGCCTGAAATTTTTTTCTCAGGCATAGTATTCAATCTGGCTTCCCTATTCATAGATCTGCTTGGAAGGGGATTGGCTTTCAAACCCTTCTGGTCATGAATGAACCAGTCCATATTGTTGGGACTATTGTGGCCAAAAGCATCTAGCGGGCCTGGGAAGTTGTCAAACTTGGCTTCATTGGTTTGGCTCTAGTTTTCGAGATGGGCTTTCTCTTAACCAACACAATGTTTGGTGGTTGCCTCTTTTTGCCAGCAATGGAAAACCGCTGGCTAAGTCACCAGGGCTTAAGGCGTTCAGATTTCACAAAAAGGGTATCCAGACCTTGCAACAGATTTTTTACAGACCCACCATGCGTATCATGTTGTGGGATGCTTTCCGTGCCCAGTACAGGCTTCATAACCAGGACCGTGCTACTTATGATGGTTTGGTGAATTCCATTCCTGCTGAGATGCTTCATAAGGTTGGAATTCGTGGGACCAAATCTTGGTGGAAAGACTGGAAGTGGTATCCAGACACCCCTTTTAGGAACTACAAGCCTTGGCTTGGTTATAGGTGGCTCTCACCACATTTTCCTATGATTCAGAGTTTGAACCAGAGGTGGCTTCTTCAATCTTCCGCTCATGTCTGGCGTAAAATATTTGCTGCCACTTGGTCTACAAGTGTTGAGGAGAAGTTTTCCCACTTTTTCTAGTGTATTCTTTTCCAGGGCTTGCCTATGGGCTATCGGCTGATTCACCTGGGGGTCCGGGACCCTCGCTGCTCTTTTTGTGGGCAAGCTAAAAAATTTAAGCATCTTTTCTGGTTTTGTCGCAGAGCTCAGCAGCTTTGGACTTGGATTTATGACTTTTTTCGGCCCTTTCGGCTAGAACTTTTCTCCTGGCATATGGTGTTGCTTGGAGATTCTCCCAGAATTCCTGCAAAATTCACCCAGCTTTGGCGCACTTTCAAGGTGGAAATTCTCTTCAATATTTGGAAGGACATAAATGCTTGCATTTTTTCACATTCTCAAATGGATATACATGTCTCTCTATATGTTAAAGCTATGATTTGTTCTAATGTGCTTTTACATGTTCAAGTGCAAGCTAACAAAGTTGCCCTTGAGTTTGCTCACCTCCAGGTTCTCCTGGACCACTGGGGTAATGCCCCTTGTACTGTTGCTCGGGTCCCCGCTTCACCCACCTCTTCCCGCAGCCAGTCACCCTCTAGGGGCCGACAATAGAGTGGCTCTGCGCATCCCCGTTCCCAGCCCCCACCTTGACAAGATTCTCGCACGCCTCGGTGAAACCGCTCTCGTCCACCGCAGGCTACTCAAGGGTGGCCTTCTAGTGGTGCTTCAAGGAGCGGTGGTGGTGATTCCGGGTGGCCCTCTGCTGATCCTCCTGCTTCTGGCTCCGGGTGGCCAGTTACTGGTAAAGCATTCCCGCGTATGGTGCTTGCAATCTCGCCCCGGCATGAGGAAGAAGATAAAGAGAAAAAAGATGCTGATGATGGTTGGGGTCCTCCTGATGTCACTCCAGACCCCGCTGATGTATGGGGGAAAAACTTGGATGACAAAGACCCTCCTGCCTCTGCTGGCACTGCTCTGGCTGCTTAATGGCCTTTTATCTTTGATATTTTTGGACTTTTGGGCTTAGCCCACGATAGCTGTTAATTTTCTGGGCATAGCCCATGTGACTCTTGGGGTGTGCCTTTTTACCACCCACCCTTTTTTTGTGAATATGTATCTTTATATTTGAATTAATATAGATAGTTGCCTATTCATAAAAAAAAGAGAGGATGGAATG
>VDFB02362269.1:0-41670 GCA_007258455.2 Sequoia sempervirens
GTATGCCCAACAATAGTAACAACAAGGTTCCTATTATAATCCTCAATTGCACATCATCAATACAAATGAGTTAGGAACATATACATCAATACCCCAATCACCTTCACAGAATCTGACCCCACCATACACCCTATACAACACATCCTCATATCAAAATCCCACATAAAACTCATCCATCATCCCACCATATGTTTGTCCACCAAACCTGCAAGACAATCTAGCATCGTAATTTAAGGTGTTATCACAAGAAATGCAGGACCTTCGCATGGGAAAGACCAAGAAGCCCCATACATAGAACTTATGTCCTTATCTGTTTGATCAAAACATCACAATGGTACCATTCCCTCCTGGTTTTAAAATCCTCAAATTTGACAAATACAAAGGGAGAGGAAGTCTTGTGGACCATGTCAAAGAGTTTAATGTTATGTGTATGGAGGTGGCTTACAATAATTCCTACTTAATGTGCCTCTTCCCTTGAATTTTAATAGGTCTTGTCATGGATTGGTTTTCTCACCTGCCTCCCGGTATTAAAACCTTTCAAGAAATTACTAATAATATTATTGATAACTTCACCTTTATTCTTTACATGGATGTCATTCTAGAGGAATTGTACACTCTCAGACAAAAAAAAGGAGAATCTTTCACTACTTTCTTACAATGGTGGATACAAAGAGATAGTAAGATCAAGTGGCCTCTTCCCAATGAACAAAAAGTGAGAATCATCATAGAAAATCTAGATCCAAATCTATCCTTCCACTTGAAAATGAAGTACATCACATCTTATGACCAGCTTGTCCCTAGATCCCATCGAGAGAGCCCTAATCTCATAGGAAAATACTCAATCTTATAAAGACAACTTCCCATCAACTAGTTCAAATGACAAGCCTCGTGTTTGGACTAAGAACAAGAATGTAACAAACGATGGTGTGGTAGATGCTAAACTAGTCCTAAGTGCCCCTAGGCCAAACAACACTCAAGTTGCTAACATTCAACCAATTGTGCAGCAAACAACACCCCCATAGAACAATCAAATCAATAACACCGAAATGCAAAGGCGAACCCCTAACAAGAACAACTATCCTAAACGCACGTACACATAATCATCTAAACCCATCTAAACTATCATGAAAATGTTAGTAGAGTCAAATCTGATCACACTTCCCAACTTTGAAAACTACCAAGAACTACAAGAGAAACCATTTTGGTACAACGAGAACAACCTTTGTGACTTTCACAAGATCAAAGGACACAAAACAACAAACTACATGAGGCTCAAAAACATTATCCAAGACCTCATATAGAATGACACCATATTTGTTGAGGTACTAGCTAGGAATCAGGATCTTAAGATATAGAAGAACCCTATGCCTGATCATAACAAATCAAACAACACTTGGAAAGCTAAGGATTACACAAACGTGCAACATACCTATTCCAACATAGTTACTTCCTGTGATAGCATCATCACTATTGTCACCATCAAAGGGAATAGTGCAGAGTGTGGAGTCACCATAAAATTTGGTAAAGTCACCATCCATGGAGTCCCATCCTAATCTAGGGCACAACCTACTTAGCTAGCCGCAAGCACTAGCAAGTATAATCTATTAGAGAAGCTTAAGAAGACTCTAGCACAAATTTTGATCTTAGAACTGTTAAGGCTATCTCCTGCGGATAGGGAAATCTTGGAGAAAGCTTTATTAGAGTCATCTATTCCCAAGGACATTGATATCGATTAGTTTCAAGCTATGGTAGGCCATATTGCTAATCACCTTCTCATAAAAAGACCTACCATCACAACCATCTCATAATTGTTCTTTACACCTTGAGGTTATCATTCATAAGAATAAGGTCAAAAGAGTCTTAGTAGATGGAGGTGTTGGATTGAACATTTGCACCCTTCAGCTAATAAAAAATCTAGGCTATTTAGAGGATACTATTGAGAAGACAAAGAGTACCACCATGAGGGCATATGATGATCAAGAATGGGTATCACAAGGTATCATTGCACTTCCCATCCAGGTGGGCCCTCTCATCACAAAAACTACATGCCAAGTGTTGGACCTAGATATTCCCTATAACATACTCTTGGTCGACCCTGGATCCATGCTCTAAAATTTGTAGCCTTGACTTATCATCAATGTGTAAAGTTTCCTTTTGAGAGCAAAGAGATTACTATCCATGGAGATCCTGAGCCTTTTTACTATCGCAAAAAATATTGAGGCCAAGTTCTATAAAATCCCCCAAGTACCCAAGAATGACGAAGGGCCTACACCTTCTACCTCATGTGTTGACCCATCCTTGCATCTACTTTTGAAACAAAGGCACCCATAGTGTAGAACATACCTGATATCAAAGCAGTAATTCAAGATTATGGTTGTGGGGATTACAAGCTAATGAAGAACACCTTTGTCTTAGGAGTGCTACCTATTTCTCCTCAATCTCATGGGAAACCTACATCTAACAGCAAAGAGCCTAAAACTATCAAGATGGCAGCTACTACCTTCACCAAGTGGGGGGATTTGAATCAAGAAGATGTCAATGAGGATGATATCTCTAAACTCATCTATCAAGATGAATGACCTATCCCTGCTCTTCCTATGGAAGATGATAACAAAGGCTTTCAACTCATGAAGGGAATGGGATATAACAAGAATGAGAAGCTCAGAAAGAATGATAATGCTTTGCTAGAACCCATCATTCTTGAGAAATGACTAAAGAATCGTGTCCTAGGTTGTACTACTAGCAAGGTCACCCTTATTGGAAAAGGTACTTCCGCTAAATGAATTGAGGCTTCCTCTTGGTTACCTACACCATGTGATATGACCTTAGATGACTTCCCTCTTGATTTTTTTGACCTATTTGAATGCAACTCCCTCTTCATGATATCCATTGCATCCTTTGCTCTGAACAATCAACCAAATGAAATATGCCTAGTCTACCCACAACTCATTGACTTGGACCAACAAGGACCACCAATTCTGGATTTATTCAAAAATGATGAAGCAATCTCAGAATTCGTGGGACTCCATGACAACTTACCATGGGTAGATCACAAAGCCATTTTTTACATAGAGCTACATACAGAGGCATACTATGGGGAGATGATTGAATCCTTCAGTCACAAAATTGATGAAATGCAACTAACATGCAGATCCTTAAGTGAAAACCACACTATGGTACTTTCTGATCCTAAAAAAAGTAAAAAAAAGGATGCATATGATAGTGAAAACCTCTTTGAGGTACCCAAGGATGAGGGATTCAATCTCCCCCTTAGTGCAATGCATTTGGAAAAGTCAACAGTATTAGCAGAAAAGCCCACACTAGACAATGTGGGAACCGAAGAAGCACCTAAGATCACTTTCTATGCCAAATCCTTGTTGAACGAAGAACAGAACAACCTGACAACATTCTAAAAGAGTGCAGAGCTAACTTTGCATGGTCATACATAGATATGCCAGGGCTTGACCCAGAAGTGGTTGTGAATCACTTAGTTGTCTATCCTAAATCCAATCCAATCAAGCAAAAATTAAGGAAGATGCACCCTAAGATATCACTCTTGGTCAAACTCGAGTTACAAAAGCTTCTTGATGTTGGATTTATCCAACCAATAGATTATCCTGAGTGGGTTTCAAACTTGGTACCAATCTCAAAACCCAATGGTGGCATCAAAAAATGCACTGATTTCAAAGATGTAAACAAGGCGTGTTCGAAGGATTATTTCCCTCTTCCCAATACCAACCTCATTGTAGACTTAACAATTGGGCATGAAATTTTGTCGCTCATGGATGGTTTTTTAGGCTACAATTAAATCATAATTTCCAAGGAGGATCAACATAAAGCTGCATTCACTTGTCCATGGGGAACCTATTGTTGGAATGTAATACCATTTGGGCTAAAGAATGTAGGAGCAACCTATCAAAGGGAAATGACCCTCATCTTCCATGACATGATCCACAAAACAGTCGAAGATTATGTGGATGATATTTTGGAAAAATCAAAGAAGAGAAGTGAGCACATACAAGTATTAGGACCCATCTTTGACAAGCTAGAAGAATACAAAGTAAGGCTAAAACCAAAAAACTGTGTCTTTGGGGTTACATCAGGGAAAATCCTCAGCTATATTGTCTCGCAAAGAGGGATATAAATTAATCCAGCAAAGGTAAAATCCATCCTAGACATGGAACCACTACAAACACTAAAGCAGATGAGAGGATTACAAGGAAGAATGCAATCCATCAGGAGGTTCATAGCACAACTATCAGATAAGATCCACCCTTTTTTGCATTTTCTTCATAAAGGGATAACTTACAAGTGGGATGAGAAGTGCGATAAAGCTTTCTAATAGATCAAAGACTATCTACTAACACCTCTAGTGCTCATGCCGCCAATACTGAACAAACCATTGATCTTGTATATCTCAACAACATCAATAGCATTAGGAGCTCTTCTAGCACAACATGATGAAAATGGAAAGGAAAGAGCTATCTACTACATTAGTAGGACTTTGGTGGGATATGAAATGAACTATTCACTCATTGAGAAAGCAAAGCATACTTAGCAGTATTTTTTGCTTCACAAAAGTTCAGGCACTACATGTTGTCACATCAAATAAAACTTATTACCAAAATTGACCCATTGAAATACCTATTATCCAAAGCAACTCTCACAGGGTGAATGGCCAAATGGGTGATGATCTTAACAGAGTTTGACATAGAGTATGTAGAACGCAAGGCAATCAAAGGAAAAGTGATTGTAGACCAACTAGCAGAAGCACCTATCTTGGATAACCCTTTGATATTTGAGTTCCCTGATGAATCAACGTTCCTTATCAATCTCACAACTCAGTGGAAAATATACTTTGATGGATCGTTCAGCCAACATGGATCAGGAGCAAGTATTCTTTTCATCACCCCTCAAGGTGATTGCATTCCAAAGTCATACCAGCTATCATTCCCTTGTACTAACAACATTGTTGAGTACAAAGCCCTAATCACAGGTCTAAGTATAGCGGTTCAATGGCAGATACAAGAGATGAAATTCTATGGAGACTCACAGATGGTTATCAACCAAGTCAACGGTGACTATCAAACTAAGGATAACAAGCTCACTCCTTACAAAAGGATGGTGGAAAGTCTCAAGGACCTTTTTATAGACATAAATTTTTAGCAGAGTCCTCGCATGAACAACAGAGCAGTAGACGCCATGGAAATAATTAGATCACTGCTAGACATGTTGAACAACGTCCTCCAATGTGAATTCTTGGTAGAACAACTTCTCATACCAACTTTCGAGATCCCTGAATTAGAATTCGTGTGTTTCATTATTGGTCTTGGATCCCCATGGTACCATGATATCTTTACCTACCTAAGTAGAGGAATACTCCCATCCGATATCACCTCGAACCTTAAAAATACCTTTGTTAAAAAGGCATCCTAATTCATGATACTAGGTGATACCCTTTACCGTTGAAGCATTGAAGGTACGTTACTACGATGTCTTAGCTAAGAGGAAGCCTTGACCGCTTTAACAAAAGTACATGATGGAATATGTGGTTTCCATTCTAGTGGTATGACTTTAGCTAAGAAATTGTTGAGGATAGGGTACTATTGGCCAACGATGGAAAGGGAAGCTTGCCAATATGTGCAAAAATGTTTCCAGTGTCAACAACATGGAGATTTGATTCATGCTCCAGCTCAAGAATTGCAACCAATGATCATACCCTGGCCTTTCTCATAATGGGGACTTGACCTCATAGGAAAAACCACCCCAACCTCATCCAATGGCCACAAGTTCATTATCATAGACTCTGAGTATTTTATCAAGCCCTATGACCTACATAACGAGGAAGAAAATTGCCAAATTTATCCTAAACTATCTAATCTGTTGTTATGGTGTTCCACAAACCCTCATCTTAGATAATGAAACCCCCTTTAAGAATCAAGATGTAAAAAATATATGTCAAAGATTCAACATCCAACACCAATTCTCTACCCCTTATTATCCCCAGGGCAATGGTCAAGTTGGGGCTACAAATAAAACTATTATGAAGATCCTAAAGAAAACAGTCAATGAAGTTGGTCGTGACTGGCATCTGCAACTAAATCCTACTCTCTGGGCTTATCGAACCAGTATCTGCACACCAATAGGTGCAAGCCATTTCTCCCTAGTCTATGGATTTGAAGCTATCCTACCTATTGAGGTTGAGCTCCCATCATTGTGAGTGACACTACAGAACCTAATCACCAATGAAGAATATAGAGTATCTCGGCTGAACGAGTTAGAATTCCTAGACGAGCATTGTCTTGATGCCCTCAATCACTTGCAAGTATATCAAAATCGACTAAAACAAAGCTATAACAAGAGGATCAAATATTGGTCTTTCCAGGTAGGGGATCTTGTCCTAAAGCTGAATCAGAAGAACCTTCCAGATCAGGACAACAAAGGGAAGTTTGAGCCTAACTAGTTGGGTCCCTTTTTCATCACAGCAAGCTATGGATCAGGAGCATACCAACTGTCAACCCCTGAAGGAGAACCCTTGAAGGAACCAACTAATAGCTTGCATTTTAAAAAAAATTATGCCTAGTCTTGAAGGGTGTAAATCTGAAAATACACAAAAAAATCAAAATCCAAAAAAATGAGAAAAAGCATTGAAAAAGTAAAGAAAAAAAATCGTCCTCTAGTGAAAACCACTCCAGTGGCACTTTGGGCAAGTACCTTGGTGAAAACTTGGAAAACGGGCACCTTGTATAAATAAAGCACCTCCATCTATTCTTTGGCTCTTTATCCTATCATTCTTTGCATCACCCTTCATCCATCATCTATCTACATCCTTATCATAGCTTCATGTTGTGAAGTATCGCAATCCCTTTAGTACCACTTGGCATATTCCAAAGGTCAGTTTGTCCTGCCTGTATCGAAGTAGTATAAAATGACACGCTGGGGGAAATTCATTATGGATCATATCAGGTTCTTGTATATCTTGATGGTTATCAGAAAATCCAAAAAAAATCATAAAATATCATCAAAAACATTCATAAAACATTCATCAGAAAAATCCAAAAACATCCAAATCCTATATAGCTAAAAAACCCAAAAACATTCAAAAAATTGTAATGGTAAAAATCCAAAACATCCTAAACACATCAAAACCCTAAAAAGGTCGAACATCAAAAATCCAAAATAGTGCCATGTCGAACTACATTGTCTTTGAGCTTGAACATAGGCAAGGCCATCATTGATGTGCCCCTGAGACACCCTAGGTTAGTCCTTTAGGAGTCTGTCATAATAAAATGGCATTCCTCAACTGTTCATATCTCATCTTTAAATAAGTAGAGTCAGTTGAACTATGTGGTCTTTGCGTATATAACATAGGCAAGGATTATCTTTGATCAACCCCTGAGGCCCCTAGGTTAGGTCTTTAGGTTAGGTTCTTGGTCAAAACTTGGAAAATCCCCAAACATTCAAATATCGAAAAAATCCCTAAACATTCATAAAACTCATAAAACCCCTAAACATTCAAATCTCAAAAAACACAAAAGCATTTGAAAACTAAAAATCCAAAAACATCATAAAACATTCAAAAAGACCTAAAAAGCCTCAAATATCTTGGAGAAGACACTAAACAACCTCAAATAATCAAAAACCAAAACATTCACATAAACTTTCAAAAAGACCAAAAACAACCTCAAAATATTTTTAAAATACCAAAAACATTAAAATATTTCAGAAAATCCAAAACCACCCACCCCATATCACTTTCACCCATAATAACCTTCACCCATAATAAATCAATCATCATCTTTCAACCTTTGGCAAAACAAATAGAAAACAAGTGTAGTAAGTCGTAAAGTGAGAGCCTAAGTGTCAAAATATAAAGTCTAAATCATAGGTAAATGCATCAATGAAGTTTATATTGATGGCTTATCATAAAACTCATCATCATCCTAACATCAAACAACCATATGATCAACATGTCCTAGGATGTATCCTTCCTGTGATGGAAATCAATATCAGACATCACCTTAGCTAAGTTAAACTGGCAAGAGATATAGATAACACTGACTATTTGTATTTCATCTTTTCTTATGATTTATCTTAATGACCCATTCTAAGGACCTCTCGATGATGTCTATCAAAATAATTTATAGAGAAAGGAATGGGGCATCAATCATTATCTTTTGCTTTTTGTGCTTTTGGATACTCTTGTAAAATAATCTTGGTGCATACTTGCTTATTTGTGTGTAGGAAGGTTGTTTTGAGTATGTTGTTGACTATTGTGTATGCTTTTGTCCAATATATTATAGGCTTCTAATTTACATTCCAATGAGGTTTTTGTATGTCAAAGAGTGAATAGGAACTAACCTATCTATTTGTCGAGTCAAAGTCCATTACACTAGATACAACACCGTCCTGGTTATTAATACCTTGATGCATCGTGTCTATGTGTTATATCAAACAATAAGGAATGATGGAAAATACCATTCCTAAGAAATGATAAAATCATCATCATGCATTATTCATCCTCATCTCTAATAAAGTCTCGTTGGATCATAGACTTGTTGGATATTTTGAGGCAATCATCAAAATCAATGATCAATCATCTTGTTTCTCCTATATTCTCTTTGCACTAACTTGGTGTCATGGCAGTGAACAAAAACATCATGAATGCATCCATCCTGCATCCACAAATCATCAGCATAACCATAGCATATCACATCATACATCTTGCGTCATCATTATCATTTAAATTGTGATGAATAATATAGATTTGTTATTCTAAGCATCTTAAATCATTGCATATCATAAGCATATATTGCATATCATATCATATCATAAGCATAAACATCTACATTTTCCATTAATACATCCACATGCATACATCACATCATAAAGTTGTATAGAAAATACATAAAAATAAATACATCCATATCATTTGCATAAGCATAACATATGCATATCATCTCATATCACATGGTATATCATGAAAAGATATTGAAAAATAATATAACATTGCATCCATTACATCTCATCTCAACACATATCACATAAGCATACATAAATAAAGTGAATCCATACATATAAGCATGTCACATCATCATATCAAATGCATCCATTTGATCATAAGCATGAAATAAGATGAACACATCATATTGAATTTGTATATGTATCATATATATATATATATATCAAAAAATGAATGTCATGGTACAATATCTACATCAGTATATGTATATCGATCATAAATACAATATCCATGAGGCTATCAAAAAGGATCCCATGAATGTATATTTGTATCAAAGAATCGGGCAAAAAAAGCCAAAAAGTGTCTATGTACAATCAAGCTAGCCCTTATGGATGCTCCCCTCTTTGGCCTGTCTCTTTGGATGATCCTCAGCCCTGGGTCATGCATCACTCCTCTACAAGTAGTCAGGTTGTCTGAGTGGCACTAGAACATCTCTGTGATAATGCATCCTGTAATAGGCTGCCTCAGTCACAACCTCTCTATACAGCCTAACAGATATAGTCTTGCCCTGTGTGGCCATTGTCATCACCTCTAACTACTAGTAGTGACTAATCTACTAATCTCTCTTGAAAGTCATGGTCTATACTACTTCCTCGCATGATCTCTCTCTACTATAATAACCAAATTTTTGTTTGACCTGGTTCCGGTCAATAGTAATCACCACAATCTGTTGGCAGGCCTGATCCCGCTCACCCATGAGAACTTGCACCTGCTACTGTAGTTGTTGAATCTGTATGTCTTAGGGATCTGGCCCTAATGGTGGTGGCTGAACAGGATGCTACTACATTGTTTGTGTTCAAACAAGAGGCTATTGTCCAACTGGTGGAGCCCCAGGAATCTACCCATCTTGGCCATCCTATCCCCTACCTCTGCCTCTTCCTACTCCCCTCCCTCTAGGTCTCCCTTGTGGAGGAGCACACGCTGGATCCATCAACCTGCGCGGGGGTGTGAACCATGCATCATATGCAAGTGTCATCTACATGATCGCCTAACCCTAATCATAATCCCATGGATGTGCCACTAACTATCAGAAACCCTCGACCACCTCCAGAGCTGGGATAGTGGATCCCCATGTGGGAACCTCTCGAGTTGATCTCGCAAATATGGCTTTGTAGGCATCATCTGGCCTATCCTGCTGCTCACTAAACTGTTGTGCCACCTTGTCTGGTAGATATCTCTCTATCATATTGTGCTTTAGACCCTGCATGTATTGGGTCTGTCTGGCGAAGAACAATTGTTGAGAATCATCAAACCATGTTGGCATATGTAGCAAAGGCCATCATCTAAATACTATCATATCATTGATAACTTGGTGCCAGTACAAGATCCCAAGCTGCCCTATATGTCATAGGGTGATGGCGCCTCTATACTGCCAAATAGTTGGATCATCTGACTCAACATCGGCCATCTGCACGATCGGTTGGAGCACAACAATATTCTCCCAAGCCCAAATATGTAGCAAGGTAACCCCTACGCCAATAACTTTTTTGTCATAGTAGACAAAGTTGTGCATATCATGATACAACGAGGCCAACATCATTGGTCCCCATGCAAATAGTGTCCTCTTGTGGAGCATCTTGTGCCATGCTAAGCCCCATCTTGGGTTGAATCCTTTGCTATGTTGGTCAGGAGCAACCAAACTTGAAATGATCGTGGAAAAAATCAACTTGAAAGTGGTCACACGACCTTTGTATGCCTTGAGGTCAATTTTCAAAGTGACTAGAATGATGGCCTCCATCTCCATCACTTCATGATAGGCATCATATCCAACATCGGCATCATAAATCACATGCTCGCCATGTATCGACAAATGTAGAATCCATCATACATCCTCTAATGTCACTGTTGCCTCGCCGGTGGGAAGGTGGAATGACGAAGTCTCACTGTGCCATTGCTCGCACAACATGCTCATCATAGCCAAATGTGTCCAGATGATGGGCACATACACAATGTACCATAAGCTAATCTCCCCCAGGTGCTCTTGGCACAGCTTGGATAAATCACCAAATCTCTCCAAAACTGTGGGTCGGTGCTCGTGGCACATCAAAGGTGGAATGACCTCCTGCACCCACAAAGTGCACAACGTCAAAATTCGAGAAAATTTGACTCAATTTGGAATTTTTAGCTCCAAAATCACAATAGCGTAGCTATATTTCAAATTCCAAATTACAACACCCGAAGGCATTCAAATTGCAAATTGCACATCGCATCGCCAAAAACATATGCGTCGTGATTTAAAATTTTGAAACCCTGACCCTAATTTTCAAATTGAGAAGGGTGTCACTATAAACATGTGTTGCAATTTAAAATTGGAAACCCTAATTTTAAATTGCAAACTGTGTCACAATACACATATGCGTCGCCAAAAGTCGTTTTAGCATCGTCAATTCTCAAATGGGCGTCACTATATAGTGACGCCGAAAAAGTTTAAATTTCAAAGCGCAATAAATGCATCAAAAAGTCAAATTTCAAAACAAGCTTCAAGTTGCATACCAATGGTCCTGAGCCTGGAATCCACTAATACTCTCGAACTTGATTGGAAATGTGTCATGGAAGCTCTCATTGTGCCATTTCATCAAAGGTTCAGAGCTCAAAATAGCAAGAATTCCTTAAGGTGTGAATGCACAGATGAATTGAAAGTGACCCTTCTTGGCCTATTTATACTAAAAACTTAGGGTTTTTGGCCCTAATTTAGCCTTAAATCTAGTGTTTATCGACATCATTTTCACCAATTTGTCCAAACTAGAGCTTATTTTGCATCATTTTTTTTAGTTTTTGGCATATTTCTTTCATCCTGGAGCCTTTCTAGACACCTAGGGAAACTTTTCAACTTTATCGAGAAATCAACCCAAAATTCAAAACTTTCAGCTTGATTTCTCAAGGGGGTAGGGAATCAACTTTATCCTTCTACTGGGGCATCTAAAAAATAAATAAAAAATATTTTTTGATTTAAGCAGCAGTTTTCATACAAAGAGCATCAGTCTTTGAACCGAAGCAGCAGGTACCTCGCTTCAAAGAGGGGCAAAATGTTGACACTGAAAAATGTCTTGAATGATATCATACACTTGAATCAGGTATATTAACATCATTTCCTCTTGAAACGCATCCTCTTTTCGCTTAACTAATTGAATTAGCCTAGCTAATTAATTAATTGCATCATTTTTTTCTATTAACCTAATGCATTTAATCAGGTCAATTCATCCCCTTTCACGCTAATGCTTCATCTCATTAAATTAAATAAATCAAACTATTTAATTTAATTCCCTAAGTCATCTTATTTAATTAAATAACTCTAAATTATTTAATTAAATTTCATTTCACCTTTCCCCCTTTCATTAAATCATTTAATTTAATGAATATCACTTTTATTCCTCTAAAATCCCCTAATTGTATGATTAAACCCTTGTTTAATTAGCAATTATCTAACTAACCTAGTTACCCCCACTTGCAAGAGAATATTCCAAGGGAATATTCCTCCTTTGCACGTTCCCCCAAAAGTGGAATATTCCATGGGAATATTCCCTCCCCTTTTGCACAATTAAACTTTGTTTTAATTTGCAAAATATCCTTTTCTCTCTCCTCCAATCATTTGAAAAGGGGATATTGTCACAAAGCTTCATGTGCAAGTTAACTTTTGACCTCTTGTATAGATCAAAAGTGTGCTTGTTTGGAAGGAATGAGAACCCTTGATTAAATCTCATCTTGCATTCTCACTCATTGATGAGAATCCATGATCCATGCCTCTTCTTTCTTTCATTCTTGACCATTGATTAATATTTTTGATCTCAACCTTTCATTTCACAATTGCTCTCCTATAAATAGAACACTATTTGGAGACAAATGGATCCATCTTTCAATTGTAAACTTATGTTGTTGAATTCACTCACACTCACACTTATACTTTACTCACATTTAGCATATTTTAGTTCATCTTTAGTTGCATATTAGCTTTAAGCTTCCATTAATGGCTCCCATGCATCCATTTAACTTGTTTATAAATTAGGGTTTGAATCTTTTAGCTTAGAATCCACTAAGATCAACTCAAATTTTGCATGCTTAGATCATTTTTAGGATAAAATCATGTTAATTTAGCTTTCATCATATTCAATTTAGCATAAATCATGTTTTCATCCACATATCACAACAATTTCATCAATAGAATCAACTGGAACAAGCTCATTGATCACAGGATTGGGAAAGGGTCGTTGTTCCACATCAACACGACATCAGTTCCAAAATGGGATAAGTTTTAAATGGGTTAGAGTAGGCATTTAAATGCTTTCACATTTCATAATGTTTAGTTTCAATAAATGTTTAACTTAACCTTCATTTGAATGATCTTGTTTAAGATTGAGTATTAGTGGCTATGTTGTGCTTCGATTCCTCATGGCTCAAGCGTAATCGGCCCATGGTAGTAATCCTCAGTTGACGGGAATATTTCGATTATATGGTTGAAAAGGTCTAGTATTATAAGGTTTTCTCTATGCCTGAGAATTAGCTTGATAAGGTGGCCTATTAGGCTAATATGGTGCTTGATATGGTCTAAAACCCTGACTTTGTTGCTTTTCTTTGTTCACCAATTTATTACCAAAGGTCTATGATATCCCCTTAATCTCTTGCAACTCTTGATATTGGACTAGAGTAGCATTATTTTAAGCAGATGTTTGGTAGCCTAAGATTGGAACAATAGGTAATGGAGCAATAGGATGCATTTGGATAGGCATTAGAGGCTAAATATCATGAAATATAGGCATTGGAGGCCTAGGTGCAATTTTTCCAACTTGAATAAGACTATTCTTAGCTCTAATGGTAACATCAAATGCTATAGGTAAAGACACACTACCCACTGATTGAATCATTACTACAATGTCACTATTGAGGGCCTTAAGATAATATAAGAAAGCATGATCAGTAGAGGGTCTTACCATAGCAGGAATTCTATTCAAAGTCTTTTAGAATCAGAAATTGAAATTTATCATTTGTTCTTGTGGAGCTCTCTTAATAGTTGTCATTTGTTCAACTAGAGATAAATGATCTGATTTATCTTGAAACTGCCTATTCAAAGTATCTCCTAACTTGTTCCACATTGAAATAGAGTTAACAAGTAAACCTATGAACCACTGGAGTGCCTTTCCTTTGAATGATGTTTCCAGAACTCTAATTGCAACGTTCTCTTCAGTAATGTGATGAACCCCACAAAGTGAAGCTACATCTCTTATGTGCTCTACGAGTGTAGTTTGATCTTCACCAGTGAAAATGGGTAAACCCTTGAGTGTAGCTACTGGAATATCATTGTGCTTAGCCAAATTCAATGGGTTTCCCCCATTAAATGACACAAGTGCAAATGCTCTTGTCATTGTAGCTACTAGTACTTGCAGATTTGGTAGTGGAACTACTGGAATAGGACTTGCAGGCCTATAATTGGGAGGTGTAGAATGTGATCTTGGTGTGGTGGGTCTCCTTCTTGTTGTCCTGGCTCTTCTTGGTGGTGACAGCTATAAATAGTCAAAAGGATCTACACTTCTCCTTGTCTCTATCTTTTCATGTGCTATTTGGTACTAAATCTGCATAAAAAACCAGTGAGCAAAGTTGCCAAGTATGAATTTTACCTCAAAACTCTAGAAATATTGTTGTTCATACCAAAACAGCAATAAAAATGAAGCTTCTTGTGAGCTAGAACAGTTCAATGTCCCACCAGGCATGCCAAAAATTGTTTTCACAAAGGATTTGCACCCTAGCTAAGCCTGGACTCAACTAATCCTGTGAAACATTGGAATATCTTTAGGTTGTGGGTACCTTATGGAAAAGGTAGGCCTCTAGATTATGGGTTGGCTCCTTTTGAATATATCCTAAGAATTAGTATTTTTTATGGGAAAAGTGAAGAAGAAAAACTGATGAAATGAAAATATAGTCTAGGGGGTGATGCATCAAAATAATTTGACTTAAACCTGCAATATAACTCACAAAAATTCTCTAATTCTCTTGTTCTTATAATCCAAATTGATCAAATTTATAACATAAGTAATTCACAGAAAGGCTTGAGAAAATCTTGCACAAGTTGTGACCTGTAATAAACTTAAATTTGTATACTTGCATCTAATAAATGAGACTAATAATTTAGAGGTTTTGAAGTAAAACATAAGAAATTCCTATTGAATCACACACTAAATAAAAAGACACCTAAAATCAGATGGAAGAATCCTTGTTTGTATTAGAAAAAAAGGAAGGAATCTCTGCAAAACATAACAATAAACTGTTGAATATAAATTGTTGTATATAAAATGTGAAAATAAATGCTAAGTTACATGACAAATCTTCTCTTTGTAGAATGCAAAGGAAAAGAAGCAAGAACTAAGGAAAAAATACTAAGTCTTTTCCTCTATATACAAAACTAACTCCAAAGTACACCTCAAACTGCCATTACCTTTCAAAAGGTCAACCCTTGTTCATTCAATTATGGCTGCTCTTGCTTTGGGGACTGTCCCTTTCAAATGAATCTTTCATTTTTAGTTGCTTGCATCACATGAACTCTACCTCTACGTATAGGTCTACTCTTAACCATTTATGCATGGTATGTTGCCTCTTATCACATGGCTTTTTCAATGAATTTTGGCCTCATGAAGCTACATATTCCTCAAGTTATTAGTATTGTAGACTTGTCATCTCATGAAGACTTCTTTCCCATTGAATACAAAAGTTATCTTTGTGTTTCCATACTACATATAGGTTACATTTGAAAACTCCCCTCATGTCTTATGACTTCCTTCTATGATAGCAGTAGGTTCTTATGATGCTCTTTATTATATGTTGTCCTTTGAAACTAAAGCTGGTGTTCTTTAGTCATATGGTCTTATCATGAATGCACTTCACATATTATTGTCTCTGTAACACTCTCACTATTCATTGATCTATGGGATTACCCACAATAATTCCCTCTTTATTGACTGAACCTTTATGGAAATCTTCTTGCATTGTTTGTTCATAAGACAAGGACTGTCCTCTAGGGTTTAGCATGTTGTTTCCTTTGTATTTTGTAAACCATTGTCTTCTGTCAAACCCTGAGGTGACTATGCCATCATGTCAAAGTGACTTGTTGCATTTTACTTTAGTGTCTACATGGCCACTTTCCTTTATTCATATGATGATGATTTCCTTAAGGACATGACTATCATTCTTTGGATGTTGCTCCCTTAACACTTGCTTCACCCTTTTGGCTTGGTGATTTCATGATTGTCTGACTACTTTAATGTTGATCAAAGTCCTTATAGCCTATACTTATAGTATGAAAGCATCTTTCTTTGGTGGAGTGTTCCCTTGCTCAATTAATCATAATTTCCTCATTTGTTGTTTAATGAGACTTGCATTAATGAAATTCATCCTTATCCCTCTCAAGAACTAAGAGGGAAGTATGCTAGGCTCAACCCTTGTGGGAGTATTTTTTTCTCCACATACTGTGATGTTGAACAGATTAATCCTACAATGGTAAATGTACCTATACCTACATAGTGAACAAACAAGTTAAATAAAACAATGAAGTTCAAAGCTTGATGATGATTAATGATCTTCTACTTTTCCTAGATACTTGTGATACCTTTATCTTTTAATTTTTGATATGATGCTTAATAAGAAACATATTGAATTCATATCTGTTTGGTATGTAAGAGTGTTGGAATCCCAAGCTCTAACACCTTCCTTTTTACCCTTTCAGGTACTTCATGCAAACAACAACAGAACTTTGAGGAGGGACTGAAGATGAAGCTAATCAACTATGGGGTTTTTCATTCAGGAAATGACGGATCCCTCCTCTCTTATATGTCACTTATTTTAGTTATTCAATCTCCTTTTCTTATTGTATCATATCAGTTATTCCCACGGCTTGTGTGGGAAACCTATGAACATATTCTTTTGCAATGAATATAACAGCTATTTTATGCAAAGTTTGAAAACAATTTCACTTTTCTGTAAAACAATTGCATGCAATAAATTGATAATTATTTCTATAACATTGTTTGAATGAACATATGAGGTCTTTAGCAAAACTTTTATGTACCTTTCTTCTCCTCAAGGTAGAAAGTATTAGTGTTGTACCAGCCTAACTTGAATGGGCTGAAAAGTAGAATTTAGGTAACAATAATCTTCTAAGTGTAGAAAAATGTGTAGCAAAGGATATAATCTTGTATTTCAGGATGGTGGTTGTGAGACTGGGAAATGCTCTAGAACTCTAGCTGTTGTAGGAAGGAAAAATGGAAATTTTTATTAGCTTAAGGGTGTTAATGGTACACGTTGTATGACTCAAATCAATGAAAGTTGGCTATGGCATGGAAGAATTTTCCACATAAATTTTGATAGCCTCGTTAGAACCAACTTTGCTCAAGCTGTGAGATCTACCAAAGATTACAAATCCTATAAATAGAGTTTGTAAGGAATGTCAAGTTGGGAAGAAAATAAGAAAAATTTTCAATTTCAAAGAATATTCTATCATAGGACCTTTAGAGTTTGTGCATATAGATCTGTGTGGACCTAAAAAAACAAGAATTTTTCAAGGTGATAGGTATTTTATGTTCTTGATTGATGATTACTCTAGAATGACTTGGGTAACTTTTATCAAAGAAAAATCAGAAGTTGTAGATAAGTTTAAGGCATTTAAAGCTATGATTGACAATGAAATGGATATGAAAATAAAATGCTTAAGATATGACAAAGGCAGAGAGTTCACCTGCAATGAGTTTAACAACTTTTGTGAAGATCATGGAATAAAGAGATATTTTCCAGCTCCTAGGACTCCTCAAAAGAATGGAGTGGTGGAAAGAAAGAATATGACTATTCAGATAGCAACAAGGACAATGATGAAGGAAAAAAATCTACAGGATGTCTACTAGAGATAAGCAATTCATACAACAGTGTATATACTTAACAAAGTGCAAGCAAGGACAAACAGTTCAAAGACTCCCTATATGTTCTAGTATGGAAGAACCCCTATTATCAAATATTTTTGTGTTTGGGATAAAGTGCTATATCACAAGAGATGAAGAAAACTTAGAAAAGTTTGATACAAGATCTAATGAAGGAATATTCCTTGGATACTCTACAAATAGCAAGGCTTATCGATGCTACAACAAAAGGCTAAAAAGGATTGTTGAAAGTGCAAGTGTCAAAGTGGATGAAGACTTACATAAAATCTCAATGTTGATAGATGGCTATGAATTAGATGAGTCCTCTTGCAGAGAAGAAGAAAAAGATGAAGTTAAGGAAAAAGAAGTGCAAGTTGAAGAGGAAGAAGCTCTGGAAAGGATCCCTACGACCCCTAAGTATGTGCAAAAGAATAATTCTAAAGATCATATCATTAGTGATCAAAGAAGAGGTGTACTGACAAGGAGAAAGGATGATATGATAGAAGAAAAAATAAATTTATGTTTAATTTTCAAATTTGAACCTAAAATAGTGATTGAGGCATGCAAAGATGAATTTTGTATCAAGCCTATGGAAGAAGAATTGATGCAGATTGACAAGAGCTAGACTTGGGAACTTGTCCCAAGACCAATGAACAAGAATGTGATTTGAACTAAATAGGTGTTCTAGAACAATTTAAATGAGAATGGAGAAGTTAGGAACAAGGAAAGGCTAGTGTGTAAAGGCTACTCACAAGTATAAGAAATAGAATTTGAAGAGACATTTGTTCTGATAGAAAGGATGGAGGCTATTACGATGGTTTTGGTTTTTGAAGCACATAAGGATTTCAAATTTTATCATATGGATGTGAAGTTTGCATTCTTGAATGGTGAGTTGGAAGAAGAGGTATACATCGAACAATCAGAATGCTTTTAGTTATTTGATGATCCTAATATGGTCTGCAAATTGAAGAAGGCATTATATGAACTCAAGCAAGCTCCTAGATCTTGGTATGCAAGATTGGATAGGTACTTGTTGCAATAAGGATTTAATAAAGGTACCACAGAATAGTGATCTTTACTTTAAAATTGAGAAGATAAAATCTTGATTGTGGTTGTGTATGTTGATGATATAATATTTGGAGGAAATGAAAATATGTGCAAAAGATTTATAGAAGAGATGTAGAAAGACTTTGAGATGTCTATGTTTGGGTAGATGAATTTATTCCTTGGACTTCAAATCAATTAGATAGAAAAAGGTATTATTCATTTCACAATCAAAGTATGTTGAGGAAATGTTGAATAATTTTGGAACGAAAGACTCTAAAATGGTATGTACTCCTATAGTTACTAGTTGTAAACTGAGTAAAAATGGAGAATCTCCTAAGGTTGATTAGAGCAAGTACATATCAATGATTGGATGACCGCTATATCTAACTGCTACTAGACCAGATATCATGCATGTAGTTTTTCTTGTGGCTATATTTCAAGATCCTAGAGAGTCACATGTGGTAGCAGTAAAAATAATATTTAGATACCTGAAAGGAACTATGGAACATGGTTTATGGTATCCAAAGGATACTAATTTCTCTCTAAGTGCTTATACAAATGCAAATTGGGAAGGTTGTGTGGATGATAGGAGAAGTACAAGTGGTGGTTCTTTATTTCTTGGAAGTAGGTTGGTGTCTTGGCTAAGTAAGAAGTAGGATTCAGTGTCATTATCTACTACAAAGGTAGAATACATTGTTGTGGCATTATGTTGCACAAATGTGTTGTGGATGAAACAAACCTTAAAAGATATTAGAGTATTATATGATGAACCAATTCCTATCTTATGTGATAATACAATTGCTATCAACATTTCAAAGAATCTGATAATGCATTCAAGGAAAAAACATATCTCAATCCGATATGACTTTTTTGAGAGAAAATGTTGCAGAAAATGAGGTGAAGTTGGAGTATGTGCCTACAAAGGATCAAGTTTCATATATCTTTACTAAGGCTCTTCCTAAGGATACTTTTGAGTATCTCTGAAATAATTTAGGGGTTATTGCCTCTCCTTTCAACTAGATGCATAAGGATATGCATCAGTCCAGTGGATTTCAAGTTTCATTCCTTGTTCTAGACTAATGTTGGTGACTACCTCTCAAGGGGAGTAGGTAGAGGCATTGTTGGTTGTTGCAGTCAGGGGGAGTAACTGTTGTCATTTTTTTGGTGTTATCAAAGGAAGTGAAAGTTGAGATTGTATAGAAGTTGTTGTCCCTTATAAGGGTTGTCATTGAGGGAGAGAAAGTATGTGTGATTGATGTCAAAGGGGAAGCAAAGAAAAGAAAATATTTGTTGTCCTTTTTTATTGATGTCAAAGGGGGAGAGAGTTAACTGAAAAACCATATCAAGAAAGCGGGAGAGAATTCTTGTAAAAGAGAAAGTGTTGGAAAGAATAAATTCTTGTAAGGGGGAGAAGTACGCACTATGGTGCAGTATATGAGTTGGTTATTAGAGTTGTTGTTGTTGTTGATGGTTTTTCATATCATGTGTTGCCATCAATGACAAAGGGGGAGATTTTTGGAAGTTTTTGTTGTCATTGATGTCAATAGATCTATGTTGTTGCATTGATGTCAACCTATGGAGATGCTTTGACCAGTCGTATTATGTTGTCATTAGTAGTATCACTGATGTCAACCTCTAGTGTTTCTTTGATGAGCATATGTTTTTGGATGCTCAACCTCTTGTGTGATTGAGATGCTAAGAAGATGTTATAGAGAGTGAGATGTGTTTGTGGTGCTTGGTTTCCAAATGATTTTGAGAAAATTTGAATAAAAGAGGAAATAGTGTGGTAAAGTGTTCAGTATGGAAAAGTAGTGTTTAGTGTTTTGCTCCAAATTTTTTCATGGTTGAAGATCTTCTTGTGTGGTTTGGATATGTTGATCAAAGGTGTTATATCCAGAGTTTTAGGTTCTAGATCATTTGAAAGAAGAATTTGTGTTCACTAGTGTGTGAACTGTGTTGCAGTGTTTTCTGAGAGAAATGGTTTTGCTCTACATTTCTCTGCATTGTGGTTTTTGTTCTTGCGGATCTAGAAGTGTGCTTATATTGCTCATATCTATCGTCAGTCTGAGTTTTTAAAGTTTGGTGCTTCACAAGGTTGGATTCATGTGTTACAACATGTGGAAGGTTAACTAGTTGCATAGAATGAGTATGTTCTTCACATGTATGGTGTTGCAAAGTATTTTTTGGATTATAGGGTGTTGATGGAATATTCTAGATTGTGATTAATTGTTGTGTGTGTTCTACGAGTCATATTTGGATCAAAGGAAGCATATACTTAAATTTTTAATGGTGTTAACACAGGTTCAGCTGACCTTGGGTGTTTATACTAATTGCATATATGCTTCGATGTTTGTGAAAGCGTGGCGAGGCATGTATGTATGGATTTAGGTTAGAGTTAAGGTGTGATGTGGTCCACCTTCATTCCTCTCCACCGTGAGAATTTTTTGGTGCCGACCTAATTTTAATTTGCACGTTTGAGGTGCATATTCAACCTTGTAGATTGTTTTCAAGGTTGAAGATGGTATATATGTGTATTGAGTTGATGAAGGATGTGAGATTGAAGTATATGTGATGTGAATTATGATGTAAAGTGTGAAAGTGTGAAATACAGTGTGAGCTTTAATGACTAAGACTACTAGAAGCAGTGAGCAGAAGGTGTCTACATTCTTTAGAGAGAGTGTGAATGTTCTGATGAAGTGGTGGAACTTTTTTTGCTCTGAGATGCATTTCTCATTGTAACAATATTCTATCTTCTTCTTTCTAATTTGGCAGTGAGCCATTCTTTCTTTTAGGTAGTAAACCCTCTAGCAGTGAGCCTATTGTATTCAGTGTTGCAATTACTTTATATTGTCAAGTAATCCTCACTGTGGTTTTTCTCTTCTTGGGTTTTCTACGTAGATTTGGTGTTCTCATGTGTATGGATGTGTTTGCATTACTATTTATCATGTTTATATTATGCTAATGCATGATAAAGGGTTTATCTACTTCTCTCTATCTCCCCTCTCCCTCTCTCTACCTACCTCTCCCTCCATCACTCCCTACCTCTCTCTCTCTATTGCTCTCTACCTCACCTCTCTCTCCCTCCATACCTCTCCTTCCCTCTCTCTACCTACCTCTTCATCCATCATTCCCTACCACTCTCTCTACACCTCTCTATCTCCCTCCCTACCTCTCCCTCCCTCCCTCATTCCCTTTGTCTCTCTCTACACCTCTCCTTCACTCCCTCCCACCTCTCTCTCTACCTCTCCTTCCCACTCTACTTATCATTATCTCCCCTCTCCCTCTCTCTACCTACCTCTCCCTCCATCACTCCCTACCACTCTCTCTCTACACCTCTCTATCTCACTCTATCTCTCTCCCTACCTCCTTCCCTCTCGAATCTTTATCTCTCCTCTCCCTCCCTCTACCTACCTCTCACTCTATCTCCTTCCCTCTCTCTCCATATCACCCTCTCTCTCTCTCACCTCTCTCTCACTCCCTCCTTCCTTCCCTCTCTACTTCTCTCTATCTCCCCTCTCCCTCTCTCTATGTTGCTCACTCTCTCTCTCACACACACACACCTTTGTCTCCCTCTCTATATATCTATCCTTATCTCTTCATCTCTCATTCCCTATCTATTTATCTCTATCTCCCCTCTCTCTCACCTCTACCTCCCTCCCCACCTCTCCCTCCCTCCCTCTTTCCCTCTCTATTTCTCACTATCTGACATCTCCCTCCCTCTACCTACCCTCTCTCTCTACCTCTCCCTCCCCCTTCTTTATATCTCTCCTCACTCTCACCTCTCTCTCCCTCCATCCTTCCTTCCCTCTCTACTATCTATCTCCCCTCTCCCTCTCTCTATGTTGCTCACTCTCTCTCTCACACACACACACACCTTTGTCTCCCTCTCTATCTCTCCCTCCTTACATCTCCATCTCTCATTCTCTCTCTACTTCTCTCTATCTCCCCTCTCTCTCTCACCTCCACCTCCCTCCCTACCTCTCCCTCCCTTCCTCTACCTGCCTTCTCTCTCTACCTCTCCTTCCCTCCCCCTTCTTTATATCTCTCTTATCCATCTCTCTACCTAACTCTACCTCTCTCTCTTCCTCCCTCCCCCTCTTTCTCTATCACTCTCTCCTTCCCTCTCTACTTCTCTCTATCTCTTCATTCTCTCCCTCTCTCTTTTTCACTCCCTCTCTCTCTTTATCACTCCCTCCCTACCTCCTTCCCCCCTCTCTCTCCCTACTTCTCTCTATCTCACCTAGCCCTCTTTACCTCTTCCTTGATCCCCTCTCTCTCTCCCACTCTCCCTCCTTCCTTCCCTTTCTCTCCCTCTCTCTACGCCTCCCTACCTCCTTCCCTCTCTACTCTCTATCTCTCCTCTCCTTCCCTCTACCTACCTCTTCCTCCCTCTCTCTCCATATCACTCTCCCTCCCTCCCTCCCTCCCTCTCTCCCTCTCTCTCTTTGTTTCTCTCTATCTAACCTCTCCCTCACCTCTCTTCCTCCCTGCTACCCTATCTACTTCTCTCCATCTCTTTACCTATCTCTCCCTCCACTCTCTCTCTCTCTCTCACACACACACCTCTCTCTAGAGAGGAGTGAGATAAGGAGGGAGGGAGAGGAGAGATAGAGAGGAGATGGAAAGAGAGAGTGAGAGAGAAAGAGGGGGGAGGGAGGGATAAAGAGAGAGAGAGAGAGAGAGAGTGTGTGTGATGGAGGGAGAGATAGGTAGAGGGAGGGAGAGGTAGGTAGGGAGAGAGAGAGAGATAGGTGAGAGAGAGAGAGTAGAGAGGGAAGAAGGGAGAGAGGGAGGGAGGGAGAGAGATTTTTGTCTGAGAGAGGAAGCCAAGGGTTTCTAAATCAGTTTACCATTAGAGAATGTTCACTCTCCATTGTATAGCCATTTGAGGTGGTGAAATATCCACTGAATTTGGTATTTGGGGAGAGCTTCATACAAAGGTTCTATTTGTGCTTAAAAGTGAGGAATTTCATCTAGGGTTTGAAGGATTGGATGAGATATCTACAACAGACCTAGAGATTCTTTCTTGGCAACCATTCTATACAAGATTTTAAATGTTTAATTGTTGCTACAGTAACACGTGAACAGTGACGCATGAATAGTGACACGTGAACAGTAATGCGTGAACAGTAACTCTACAGTGTTTGAGCTTATTGGTGTATTTTTTGCAAGTTGAAAGGATGCTTTTTATTTCAGATTTGAATGACTAATTACATACAGCAAATACCTTTAGCTGACAGCATTTAGTATTGAGTTTGTGAAGGGTTTACTCTGTTGCAAGGCTGTACAGTTGCAGCTTGGGACGTCTGTTACCTAGGGTAGAACGCGTCAAGTTAAGGCTAGATTCCTCCTCTACTAGTGGCGGATGGGTTATTTATTGCTAGCAGCAACATTAAATGGTGGGACAAATCAGTAATTAGTTTGTAGAAATAAATCAAGGGTTTCAAAGTAAATGAAATCTGCTTTTCTAGTTTGTTGTTATATGATCTAATTTTCATCTTTTTGGTGGCGGCTGAGTTGGATCAAGTTTGCAGCTTCATCAATAACACATTCGAAGTTGCACACTCTTCTCAACATTGAAGGTTGTCATTCTTCAGGCTGCATATTCTTGGAGAATCAAATTGTTTTTGTGGTGCTTTTTGGTTGTAAATTGCGAACAACAACTAGATGTTTCGTGATGATCTCGAGTATGATTGTAATCAAATTACACTCTTTGAATATTGAGCAATAAGATAATTACTTGAAGAATTTTTTATCCTAGATAGTTGTATTTCTTTATGCTTTGCATTCTATTTCTTTATATTCAAAACATAAAAAGCAGAAAAACTCTTGTGAGAATTCAAAAAAATTGCAAACACAAAAAACAAAAAACAAGACACAAAATCTAGGGCAAGAAGAGTTCTTACATTGGTATTAGAGCGGTTTCCTACCAACTTGCTGGGTAAGTTTCAATTGTTGTTCAAAAGTTTCAGTTAAACAACATGGTTATTTCCCAGAGGCAGTGGGACAAGAATATGGAGAAGTTGAAACAAAGTTTGAAAAAGTTGGATGAAAATCAGAAAAGGATAAATGAATTAATTTCAGACCCTGCAAAACTAGATAGAGTAGCACGACATATGGCTTCCATTTTTAAGAGGTCTACATCACGGAACGAAGAGAAGAAGGAACAAGAGGTCACTACAGTATCTAGAAGCCTCTATGATGAATTTTCAACAGTTAATGACCAACATACAGCTGATCCTATGGAGAGAAAAAATCAAGCCTTAGAAAATCTACTTGTTGATGATGAAGTTGAAATCTCTAAGACAGCTATAGGGGAAAAGTACTTGAATCCTTTTGAAGATGATGAAGAGTTAGAACAAGAGGGTGATGGGCCTAAACAAAATGCTAGAAGTCACTTTCATGTTTTTGATAATCCACTTTTTGAGATAGAGGTTGAGATGCCCTATGTTAACCCACTTTATGAGTTAGATTTGCAAGATAATCATGTTGAGGGACATGCACATGAAGAAAGGTCCCCATATGAAACCAACAGGGGTTTTGAGCTCCCTAAATTTTTTGTATCAGCAATTACTGATGAGACTTTTGATCATTCTAAAGATGCCAATTCAGTTCATGTGCAAGGATTGTCAATTCATGAATCACACAGGTCTGATTTACAGGATCAAAGGCACGAGCCATCTTTAAATTCCAGTATTGTTAGTGATGAGTCATTGACAAAGGTTGAAGCATTTTACCACGATTGCATTGTGAGGAGTACTCATCACTTCTCCTCTATTCCACACACGGAGGATTTGTTGTTGCATCAGTGTGGTTTGACTCAGAGTGTATACCATCCATTTTGGGATGGAGAGTTACCATCTTCAGTAGATGGAACTAGTGGCTGCAAGTACCTGACTCAGTCATTAGCGGGAGAGTGCTTGCAAGATCGGTATTCAGTTTTCCATCATGCTGATGTGTATCTAGCAAGGTTTGTTGCTTCTTTATCTCAAAGACCACTTGTGGATACATGGTTACAGAGGGATTATGATGTCAGCAGGCATGATGACACGGGTGGATATCACATCCATGAGAGTTTAGCGGAGGTTATGGAGAAATATTGCGTAGCAAATGCTTCCAGATATTCTTACCTCCTCATGATGGATGGATGTGAGTTCTATTTATATTGGGATCCAGGTGGTGATAGAGTTAGCACTACAGTTTGGATGGGTCCCAGTGTATTGCTTCACCACTTCTTGTATGGTGGAGTTGGGATTAGTATTGAGCAGCAGAAGTTTGAGGATGTTTTCTAGCAGTTTTCTATTCTGGATTTGGGATCCAGGTATATTTGGGTGGACACTCTTCAATGTACTATGGGTCCCTTCATGTGCATCAGGGTTCTAGTTAGAGTTCATTGGTGAGTATTGGAGCATGTACATGCTGAGGATTACTTGCAATTTTACCTTTGGTTCTCGTGTACGTGATTCATTTGAGATGCACAGTTTAGTGGTGCATGGGTTGGACAGTTTGTATGACAACTTGCCTTGCACAAAGTTAGGAAGCAAGTGTTGTCAGTCTTTTGAGTTGCTTCCTTCTGAGACTTATATTCCTGTGACACCGTATGGCAAGCTTGAATGGGGACAGTAGGTTCAGTTAGTTATTTTGGTGTTAGTGTTATTGGAGCTGTTTGAGGATATCTGGTACATTGCACAGCTCTACCCATGGGATCCTGGTGGAGAGATATTACAAAGGATTTTCTTCTCGCAGACGAGATTGCTTGGGGAAAAGCAATTTCAGGGAGGGCGGATTGTAATGTCCCTTTCTAGCTTACATCAATTGTCAGAGGAGATTAGCCTATAATTCTGACCCTAATAGGCTAATGAGGATGGTTAGAGGGTCTCCTAGGGTTTGCATCATCTCCAGTGCTCAATGGCATTCAGTTTTGGCTTTCGTTTGGTGTTCACATGGCTCTGTATGCATTACTTACTATTTATAGTAAGTCAGAGTTACATTGAGGGGGACCCTTACTATTTTTAGTAAGACGTGTGGTTGTATGCAGTTTCCTCAGCTTAGCACCTAGTTTAGACGGCATTCAAAGATGTTGAATATTTATGGAGTTATTAATGTTTATTTAGCTCAAATAAACATTAATTAATTAAAAAGATATATTATTAAGTTATAACTTAAACTTAATAATTGAGGGTCTAGGCGTCATAAGGAAGGGGCCATTTATTTAATTAATTTATTGGGCACCCACTCCAAAGTATTTATTGAAATATTAAAAGGATGAAAGAAAATAATATTTATTGATATTAATTATGCCTTTTTGAGAAATTCGACTTTCTCAAGAGAGCTTATATATTTTACTTTGGAGTCATTTTATTATTCACGGATTGAGCATTGGTGTTGATGAGTTCTGTCTGAGAGAGGAAGCCAAGGGTTTCTGAATTAGTATGTCATTGGAGAACGTTCACTCTCCATTGTATAGCCATTTGAGGTGGTGAAATATCCACTAAGTTTGGTATTTGGGGAGAGCTTCATACAGAGGTTCTATTTGTGCTTAAAAGTGAGGAATTTCATCTAGGGTTTGAAGGATTGGACAAGATATCTACAACAGACCTATAGATTCTTTCTTAGCAACCATTCTATACAAGATTTTAAATGTTTAATTCTTGCTATAGTAACGCGTGAACAATGACACATGAATAGTGACACATGAACAGTAACACGTGAATAGTGACTCATGAACAGTAACTCTACAGTGTTTGAGCTTATTGGTGTATTTTTTGCAAGTTGAAAGGATGCTTTTTATTTTAGATTTGAATGACTAATTACATACAGCAAATACCTTCAGCTGACAGCATTTAGTATTAAGTTTGTGAAGGGTTTACTCCGCTGCAAAGCTATACAGTTGTAGCTTGGGACATCTGTTACCTAGGGCAGAATGCCTCAAGTTAAGGCCAGATTCCTCCTCTACTAGAGGCGGCTGGGTTATTTATTGCTGGAAGCAACATTAAATGGTGGGACAAATCAGTAATTAGTCTGAAGAAATAAATCAAGGGTTTCAAAGTAAATGAAATATGCTTTTCTAGTTTATTGTTATATGATCTAATTTTAATCTTTTTGGTGGCGGATGAGTTGGATCAGGTTTGCAGCTTCATCAATAACACATTCGAAGTTGCACACTCTTCTCAACATTGAAGGTTGTCATTCTTCAGGCTGCATATTCTTGGAGAATCAAATTGTTTTTGTGGTGATTTTTGGTTGTAAATTGTGAACAACAACTAGATGTTTCATGATGATCTTGAGTATGATTGTAATCAAATTACACTCTTTGAATATTGAGCAATAAGATAATTACTTGAAGAATTTTTTATCCTAGATAGTTGTATTTCTTTATGCTTTGCATTTTGTTTCTTTATATTCAAAACATAAAAAGCAGAAAAACCCTTGTGAGAATTCAAAGAAATTGCAAACACAAAAAACAAAAAATGAGACACAAAATCTAGGGCAAGAAGAGTTCTTACAGGGAAGGAGAGAATGAAAGAGAGAAAGAGAGAGGGAGGAAGGGAGATGTAGAGAGGGATAGGTGAGATGGAAAAAAGTGGAGGGAGAGGGAGAAGGAGAAGGAGAGAGGGTGAAAGAGGGGAGAAAGGGAGCGAAGGAGGGAGATAGAGAGGGGAGGGAGGGAGATAGAGAGAATTATATAGGGAAGGAGAGATAAAGAGGGGGATGAGGGAGGGAGAAGTAGAGAGAGAGAATGGTGAGATAAGAAGTAGAGAGGGAAGGAGAGAGTGAGAGAGAAAGATGGGAGAGAGGAGAGAGAGGCAAGGAGGGAGGGAGAGATAAAGAGGGATAGGTGAGATAGAGAGAGGGGGGAGATAAAGATAAGTGAAGAGGGAAGGAGAGGTAGAGAGAGAGGAGAGATAGAGTAGAGAGGGAATGAGGGAGGGAGAGAGGTGTAGAGAGCGGTAGGGAGTGATGGATGTAGAGGTAAGTAGAGAGGGATTGGGGAGATATAGAGTAGATAGGGAAGGAGAGAGGGATGGAGTGGTATGGAGGGAGAGATGAGTTGAGATAAAGAGAAATATAGATTGGTCAGGAGTGATTGAGGTAGAGGTAGGTAGAGAGAGGGGGAGGGGAGAGAGAGAAGTAGAGAGGAAAGGAGAGAGGGAGGGAGAGGTAGGGAGGGAGAGAGGTGAGATAGAGAGATAGAGAGATAGAGAGGGATGGAGGGAGTGAGAGGTAGGGAGGTAGGTAGAGAAAGTGGGGGAAGGAGGGAGGGAGAGAGAAGTGAGATGATAGAATTAGAGAGAGAGGGGGGATGAAGGGATAGGGAGGGAAAGAGAGAGAGAGAGAGAGAGAGTGAGAGAGAGAGAGAAGGGGGTAGGGAGGGAGATCGAGGGGTGTGTGTGTGTGAGAGAGAGAGAGAGAGTGAAAGGTGAGATAGAGAGGAGAGAGAGAGAGGGGAGAGAGAAAGAGGAGAGAGAGAGAGGGGAGAGAGAGAGAGAGAGGGGAGAGAGAAAGAGGAGAGAGAGAGAGGGGAGAGAGAGAGGGGGGAGGGACTGGTGGCCTCCTGGTGGCCTCCTACAATGATTTCAATAACCAGGCCCTTCCAGCCATGATTCAGAGATTGGGCATCTAACTTGAACGACTACCTCAATCATCATGAAGGTATATTTACTTTGTCAACCCAAGGACGTGAACTTGAAATGGGCCAGCATAGTATGTGTACTAGGAACTCTTAAGTAGCCATTTCTAATCTACGGCTAAGAAACACACCATACTGAAAGTAAATTGCAGAAAGGAAATAAAGAAAATACTGAACATCAATCAACAACTATGCCAAACTGAAATGCATAACAAGAGTAAAATATCTGAGCAACAAACAGGAAACTACTTTTTCTTCTTTGGCTACAGGAATAGACACAGAATGGACTTCTAGTGGCTGCAGGAACAATCGATGCCAGATTTTGAACTAAGTACATAATAGAAAATGATAATTAAACTAATTACTTCTAAAGAAAGGATTACTCACCAAGTGGGCCCCCTTGGATGAGTATCCACTAAGACTAATGTGAGCTCAAATGCTTATGCTCAAACTATCATCTCATTTATTGGAAAGTATATAAATAGAGTAACAGCATGGCTATATTGAAAAGTAGAGAATGCTTAATACATTATAAATATCATTTGCCAACAACAATCAAGAAGTATGAATCCCTAAGATTCAAATCCTTATTTATTCTACCAGCTAAACAGGGCAGTCAACTCCCACTAACTGAGAGGATGACATTTAAGGAAAGCGAGGGAAAGAATGGTAGAGTGGTTACATCTGCAAGGAATCCAGTCATACATGCATGTCCAAACGTGGACTTAGCGCTGCAGTAATGCCTGCGATTGCTCAATGCCATAAATACAAGGCAGTTACATTTGACTGTCATGGGGAATCTGTCGCCATGCTCAATTGACTCCTTTGAATGATTCCCCTGCATGATCATCTAATGGTTTCCTTTCTCAACTTAGCATCCACAATTGATGTCCTACAGATGTAATGCCCGCCACGCAACCCTAGGGGAAGTTGCAAACTACTAAACAAATGCACAAATTATTATTTTTGTTTAATTACAATTACATGAAGATTACAACACAAAGCCAACAATCCCCTAAGGTTACGAGACAAGATTAATTAAATCACAAATTAAAACAACATGCATGAAATGAAACATAACAACATTCACTTAAATAATTAAAGCACATACATTCCATACATGAGATTTTCATTTAAGACCATGAGATCCTTCATGGTTACCAATAATAGAAGTTATACAATTACAATTACATCATTCATTCCCAGAATGAGGTAAATCAATAACATGATTTCTTATTACAATTTCCACCTCGATAACAATGAGGGGTAAAAATAATACAAGAATGACTAACATAAAAGAACCAAGGTAGCAACTGGATCCCACGAGCTCTCCAACATGAAAGTCTCATCCACATAAGCAAACGCCAAAAGAACAACGGAGTAAGGTGCACATTCCACCCAACCAAGTGATACTCGAAGGCTCACCCCCCGTGCTAAGAGATAGTAACAAGGATTTCAGGTCAAGACCAACAACCTCCAAACCTAGGCAACATGACTCAGCTGAAAAAGATACGAACATGACATCACATGACACAAAGGTTACAGTGCTTCCATATTTTAAGTAAATGATCACATCACGAATACAAACATATTGTTGACTTAGGAGAAGTGTCATCACAATGTCGCATGGGATATCCTGGCAAGTCTTCCTAGGTCCCGACCCCCATCTCAGGATATCCTGGTAACCTCTAACGACTCCTGGCCCCACATGCAAACCAATGCGGAATCAGTTATCTTTCGAAGGGACAAGATAACGATCTTTCCATTCCAGGCCTTCTCGTCTCATCCCAAGTCTATACAAGCACTTGCATCCATGAGAGGCAAAATTAATCTTTTTAAATGTTGGTACCACCTACACTAATCAATTGGTTTAAGTTTTCACTGAATTAACTAAATTACATTGAGATCTCCTGGCACCACTTTGTGTGTTGGCCCTCAACGTAAGCCACTTCTCTAAGACAACACATGGAACTACACCACAACCAAAGGGTACTCAAGTGCAACCTAGGGATAATAAATCCCTAAACACGACATGAAGTCAACATAGCCCGTCCAAGATAATCGGGTACAACACTGGACACAATTACACACTACCCAAGGCAAACAAGGTTGGTCGACATGACAACAACCCCAAAACATGGAAGACGGTTCTATCTAGAAGACTTACAAAATCTGACTCAAATCCCAACAAGAATGAACACCCCACAACAAAAGGAAGCTTGCAAACAATATAAGGTAATTTACCTTCGGATTTCGTAAATCCAATCATTCATCACATTAGTGCACTTAATCAAATTAAATAAACTATGTTCTTGCACAATCACATAAGGGTTTGATTATTTGTTTGATTCTTGTTGATGCAATACACACAATAAATTATTCAATCTTTCCTTTGCTATACCATGATTTTCCATAAATAAATTTTTGTCTATCTCTTTACAAATATCTCATTTATAAATTAAATACTTCTTCTCTTTTAAGAAAATAAATCACATTTAAATATACATATATATTTATTAAATATCTATGTAATCAGATATACATATACATATATATATATATATAATTACATATATATTTTTAAAATATATATATAATTAATATTTAAATACAAATGATAATTACTTAAGCATTTATTAAAATATAATATACACATATTATAATATATATATTATATATAAATAATATTAAATTATTATATACAACATATATATTAAAATATATATATAAATTATATTTTAATTCATAAAATAAAACATTGATATCAAATTTCATATTATATGTATTAAATATAATAAAAAAAATGAATTTCATAAAACAAAAAGTGACATCATTTAGGGTTCGGTCGCGCCCTACTATGAACAGGGGACGCAGCCCCCATTGATGGGTGTCGGCAGCCTATGTGGGCAACGCCGACGCTGCCCACACAGGTCACTACCCCCATCAATGGGGATGCGTGGGGTTGAAACCCCACCCCCATACACTTCGCCTAGCCCAGAAATAAACAAATCCGCCATGCGCGGATTTAAATAAAATTTTCAACTAGTAAAAATAAAACGGATTTTCTGGTAAAACCATAATGATAAAAACAACACAATTTTTTCATTTCTTCAAATTTTTCGTTTAAAACGAAACTCACAAAATATATATGTATATATTTATATATATATGTATATATATATATACATATAACCAGGTGTATATACATATACACAGTCATAATAAATGACTGTAAAAATACTTTTTTTTTCAATACCCAGATTGGGCAAATGCTCAATCTGAGAAATAAAATAATTTTGCCATTTGAAATTACAAGATTTAACCCAGCAATAAAAGATTTCTCACAAATTAAATGAAGATTTTCCAAGCAAACACAATTTATTAAGAAAATCTATTTGAATCCCCATGCTTGTTTTCAAATTTTCTGTTGATAGTTTGAGGATGAATTTTTGAATCTTTTCCTTGTTTCCACAATATGTTGAGAATTCTTTTGTTCAAGTTGAATGGAGATTTTGTCATGGGTTTTCCTCTAAATCAAAACTTGAACTCCATAACCAATTTGAACCAATTCAAAAACAAGATTTTCAAATAAAAAATTGCATAAGAATTAAAAGAAATTGCACCTTATGTTTTCTCCAAGCTTCAAATCCTTCAATGGAGATCTTTTTTTTAATTTTGCTTCACCAAATTTCTCCAATCTTTTTTTCACAATTTTCTCCAAGAATTTCAATCCAAGTTTTCTCTCCAAAATTGCAAATTAAAATTCAAAATAAAACAACAATTACCTTATGCAATCCCTTCTCCAAATTTGTCAAACCCCTAATTTTGAACTCACCCACCAAAATTTATTGCTAAAACTAGATATTTTATTTTTGCAAATTAATAAAACAATTTCTATTTCCCATTGTAATTTGCATAATATTAATTTGAAACAAAGATCTATTTGCAACCCAAATGCTAATTAAATTTTCTTTCTTCCACAAAATTGAATTTACCAATTTACAATTAAAATCATTTTTAATTTTATTTCAAAAAGGAATGCAAGGCAATTTTTTTTTTTTGATTTGTCTCAATATTTACTAATGCTAGCACAATCATTTTAATTTAATTTATCAATATATAAATCTAATCCATGATTAGATTATTTTATTGATTGAATTAAATTAATTAATTAATTAATAGTCACTCGTTTATTTATTTTGACAATGCCATTAAATAAAACAAGCACCGATTTAAATTGCAAATTTAAATACAAGGGCAAGGGGAGAAGGGACCACAAAATAACTTATCCCAACTAACAACCCGACGACACACTATGACTAGGGTGATGTCATGACACCGAAAACCTTGCTACTATCTCCCAATCGTTTTCCGTTGGACAAGGGACACGCTCAGACCTGTGGAACCAGGTGGAGTCAATGTCCTGTACCTGCATCCTGCACACAATACGAGTGTCGAAACATGCATATATATATATTAAAACACACCGTAAAGAGGAAATCGCGGAATCACAGGGCACTCGCATGAGAGTGATGTGATCCCGTCCCCTTCACCAATACAATATCGCTAACTGACGCATCTAATCATCAATGATATAATCAAACCATAAAGCATCAGTAATTCACATACATGCTAATTTAATCCATAACATGAAATAACAATAACATCTTAATTAAGTACCATCACATCAAAACATAATGTTTACATCGCTTAACAATTAGTAGACAAAAGTAATTAAGTTTATACCCAATGTGCTAACCAAGCAAAACATACATAACGAACATTGTTCGATCAAAAGAACAAAATGGAGGGGTGTTACAGCAGAACAATGTCAGTACGCATAATAATTGCACATCTATAATCACCTTAAAGAACATTCATCAACCATGCACAAAATCGATATCTAGATAATCCACATAATATGTCAATGTCATTAAAACTTCATAGAGATGGAGTTAAACCCAAAGTCAATGTTTTAAGGGGGACATTAATCAAATATTAACACTTAGCTACTAAATTTCATGATACTACCAGCAAATGGACTATAAATTCTACCCAAATTTTGACCAAAAACTAGGCTCATCATCCCCCCCAACCTAACATCTTGTTGGTCCTCCAACAGAGGAAGGGTTGTTCTTTTGCTTGGTCAAGGCTCTGAAGTTCACAACTACAAGTTGTCCAACATCTGTTGCTGTAGAACGTGGTCTGGATCCCAATAAAATCCTCCCAATCTATCAAATTTGTTCCATCTTTTCCTTTCTCCAGCAATATCATATTGGTAGAATCTGTAATTTGGTACTGGCCACATGAGAATGGGTGGCTAGAAAGTCAGAGGAAGCCAAAATCTTCCCTCTATTCTACCAATTTGTATGTACCTGTCAATCCTCCTTAATGATGTGGAAAAGTTGTGAATAGAATGGGGCTCGGCTTGTTTTAACTCATCTGTTAAACTATTCCATTGTTGAGCTAGATATCCTCTTACAAGCTCCTCTTTTGTTGTTGTTTTAACTTCATACTTAGTATAGACGGCTTCAATCCAGGGCATGATTCTGTTAGCATAGCTTGGTCTGAGAAGCATCCTAAGCCATTCTTTGCGGATATCCTTTGGGTTGCTTGACTCAGCCCTAATGGGTAAGGGGATATTGGATTCCATTCTCCTATAAGCATTGTTCTGCTCACCCCAATTAATTTCATTTTGTGCCTAGGACATAAATGCTCTCAGATGAATATCCCCAACATATAGTAGTGGGTTACAATCATGATCCTATGTAACAACATAATTGTGCAAATAAAATTCACATAACAAATTTTTCATCTTAGGGGAAGCAATCCTAAAAGCATTAAAGAATTCAATAGGGGTTTCAATGGAGGGATTTAAATCTGAAACAATTTTTGACAATCTGAAAGAGAGATATTTTTCTTTCAAGTGCAGGGCATAAACCCTTGGAGGAGCTCTACATTCAAGAATTTTTTGCACCAAGGTCAGAATGTCATCTACTTTCTTCTTTAAAGTATCAATTTCCTCATTTTTCTCCTCAATAATCTCATCCCTCTCTTGGATTTCCTTTTTTAGTTTCTTATTCTCTTGTCTCCATTCTCCTTCCCTCCTTTCTATTTCTTTCCAAAAATTTAAAAAAATTGCATGCATCGTAAAATCAGGAGGGTTATGAATTCCTACCAATGTTTTTGTTGATGGTTGCTCCCCATACAACACTATCTACATATCCTTTGGTTGTCCAGTTGTTTGTGGCTATAGGAGTACTATTTCTTCGCCCCCTCCTTGTTGCAGGACCTCTAGCTCCTATTCCTAGTTTTGCTCTGGCTCTTACTGTGCTTCCTGTTGTGGTTGCAAGAACTCCTGCTCTTGTTCTTGGTTTTGCTACAAGAACCCTTGCTCATCCTCAAATTCTTCTGCAATATTGGCAAGGTCTACCAATGTTTTCTTTGTTGCTTTCTCAAATATATCCTCTTCTTTTTCTTCAACATACTCTTGTTCTATTGGAGCTTCGGTGTCCCCACGTGGTATTTCATCATGCCCAGGGCTTTCCTGTGAAGGTACACAAAAGGTTGGCCTAGCTAGTTTTGACTTCCTAGAGGTGCTCGTACATTTTCCCTTGGCTACAGGACGAATAGGATCAGCCTTTCTCTTCCTAGCACTCGACACCTCTTTCTCAACAGGTTGGCTTTGGGATTTTTCCTTTCCTTTTCTTGTTTCAACCTCTTTTCTTTGTGCCCTAGTTCTCATTAGGGTTTGTAGGGGGACATCGTCATCAGAATCAAATGAAGAGCTTGCTTTTTCTGAATGTTTTGTTTCAAAGGAACTAATTTTTATGGCTTCTTATGTTGCTACAGGAGGATTCATACTAGAACTAGCACCAGAAGTTGAAGCACCAGGGTTGGCTTCAGCTATGCTTAATCTTCTGCTAGACCTGCGAGATTGAGGTATAGCCCTAGGTGGAAAATGCTCAACATTGACAAACTCTTCCTGATAGTAATTTTGATTAACTTGAACAAATTATTCCCAATTCATTCCAGAAGCATCATGCAAAGATTTCTTAACTAGAAATTTTATTAAGCAATGGTGGGAGATAGAGTTATCCCTACCTTTTTGTGTTTCGACTACCATGATGGAGAGAAGACTGTATAATACATTGGGCATGTTCATCCTCCTTCCATGCCTCATGTAGCTCAAGAGCTTGAAATGTACTGAATGAAAGTTTGACAAACATCCCTCACAGGTGATATACCTTATAATGTAGAAAGTTTCCTGCTTCCATGGTTTAGGCAGAGACATTCTTTTTGCACCTTGCTTGTCAATGATAATCGGTGGGTTGCCATGTACCGTAAATTATGCCCTAGCCAACCTGGCATCCCTAGAGGCAGGTTAATTTTCTCCATCAGTAGGCAACCCTGAAACTTCTGCAATTCTCTCCTCTGTTGCCACAACTTCTAATCCTTTTACGGTGGCTTTTCCTTTTGAAAATGTCTGGGAAAATTCAAGGGCAATGCCTTCGTCAAAGCTATCCAGCCTCATGAAATAATCAAACCATCCATAGCATTGGAATTCTGTCAGGCATTGCGCATCTTGCAGCAAAACATCATGAACTGAGGGCTCATTCTGAATTAAGCCACCTCCCATTGTCTAAAATTTTCTTCCTCTACAATTTTTGTTCTAAAAACCACCACCTTTCTACTAAATTTTCAACTGCTAGTGCCTTTTGAATTTCTTTCTCTGCCTCTACTTTTACCATTTACTGCTTATAACTCAAAGTTATGACAAGGAAATTAAGGAATTATGGTGGAAAAGGAGGTGATAAATGAGAGTGATAATGGAAAGAATTGGCGGCTCAATTAACATCACCTCACACATGCGAGCCAAATTTTCAAATCAGATCGTTTAAATTTTCTGACGCAACCACATTATGATTTGACATATAGGCAATATATTTGCATTTTTTTATTCCCCCACAACCTAAATTTGGACATGTGTCTGCACATGTGAGAAGGGAGTGATGATTGGACAAGACATAATGACATATTATGTAATCACCTATAGTAACGTGTCATGATTAAATAAATGTGCTTAAAAGGTAATTAAGAGATGAGAATTACCGCATACATACCTGAGCATGTGAAGGATGCGGTACAAAGATCATGGAGAGAAAGTACTATTGTGCCTTTTTTTAAGAAATAATTGAGCAATTAATGAAAGTTATGCGAAGTGAAGAGAGGCAAAATGAAATGATGTAAGAGAGAGAAAGGTGATACAGAGGGACGGATGGGCAGATGGGTGAAGAAATGGATTTCCACTAAAGCGGAAATCTTTATTATGAAAGTACGTACCTTAATTTAGCCGAAAGGTCAGACGCTAAGTCCACTTTCGGTTGCAGGAAGCTTGTGTACTAGACGTTGGGTGAATTGTTGCAAGAGGTCTTCCTTGGAGGTTGGCTCAAGTAACTCGAATATAATAGGTTCAATGGTGGTGAGTTGAACAACTTCACTAGGAAAGATTTCAACAGCTTCCTACGGTCCTAGCCACCTTGTCTGAAGTTTTCTTGCAAGTGAGTCTGAAACTTGGTCACTGTAGGGTGAAGGAAAGTGGTCCTGCTTGGTGGCAGTATTAATTTTTTTGTAATCAACACAAACTCACCATCTTCCTTTCTTCTTTGGCATGATTACTAGTGTAGACACCCACTGGCTATCTAAAATAGGATAGATAGATTCATCATCTGACAATTTATGTAGTTCTGATTTAACAATTTCTCTTAATACGGGGTTGATTCTTCGTTGAGGCTGCCCTACTGGTTGACAATCGTCTCTGATGTAGATCCTATGGATGCAAAGCTTAGTATCCAGTGTCTTCATGTCATAATAGCCCCATGCAAATGCATGCAAATGAGACTTCAATGAGTCTGTTGTTGAAAGAACGACGTCTGCAGGAAGAACATTTGCAGGAATAGTGGTTGCAGGAAGAACAGACAAAAGTGTTCTAACTGAAGTAGAAGATGATGCTTCCTTCACTTCATAATGGTTCTGAATTATACCAGATAACATTTCATCTTTGTCTTGAAACTGCAAGAAAGCATTTCTAGCTAACATCATGAGTTGCATCAGTAGGTCAATTTCCTCAACCTCTTCACCAACTTGTAGCCATACAGGACCCTCTTCATTATGGGTCGACTGAGCAAGAAATTAAAGAACAAACTTTTTAGTATTCCTGCTATCAAAAGTAGTCACATCTCCTTACCAACACCAAATATAAGTGTCTCTTGTTGCAAACCATGACCTTCCAAGAATGATAGGATCATCAGGCTTCATAGTAGAACTATCAGCAAGCTACAGGACAGTGGGAGTGGGTCTTATGTTTGCAACATTTAGTTGTTGTAGGATGCCCTTAGTCATCATAGTGATTGTTTCCCCCAAGTCAATCAGGGCATTCTTTGCTTGGATTTTGTTGATAACAACTACCATCTCAGTACTTCTTGGGTCATTATACTTGGGAATAGTCACTTTTCCCAATATTATATCAGTGAGCTAGCCCACCACATGAACTGTAGCTGGGTCTTTCTTCTTCCTACCTAGCTTCTTAAGACAAGCTTCTTTGATAGTTGTGCCATAGATTGGAATATCCTTTAGGGGTATTTGAGCACATGTATGCCCCAACTAAGCCATGATGTCAAAATTTGTGTCTTCCTTGTCTTCCTTATGCTTGGCAACTTCCAATCCCTGAGGAAATTGTGGCTCTTGTGCAGTCTTCCTGGCTGGAATTGGTTTAGGATTTTTAGGTATGGCAAGTTGAATGAGATCATTCAGAGGTTCCTCTTCCACTTCCACAGGTAGCTCAATGATGGTGGGAGTGGAAGGAGTTAATACAATAATTCCTAAACGCAAGTGAATATCACTTATAGCCACAACACATGGGTTTAAATCAGCAAGGTATATTGGATGCAGCTGTGGTGTGTTATTTGGGTAGGCTGAGGGTTGAGCCGGTGGCTGAAGTGTACTGGAGCTTGAATTAGCAAGTGGAGGTGTTATGGAAGGCTGTTGGGATTGAGAATATGGTTGCATGCAATTTATTGCCTAGTTTGGTCCAAAAAAGGATAGTGGATCTGGTAACACACATTGTCTTGGAACCCAGGGTTTCCTCTATGCAACAAGGTAGACTTGATCTTCCTTAGTCTGAATTGGTTTGAACTCAAGTGGAATCTAGCTATTAGTTATCATCTTGCATCTGCAGCTCTTCTTCTCCTTGTGTCTACAATGAGGGCAGTATTCTGTCAGTGTTGCCCCTGCCTCCTCATGCTTGTCTTTGGCCTGAAGTGTATCCAGCTAGGTGGCTGGATTGTTTGTAACATCCTGCTTGAAATCTGCCAACGGATTAGTGATCTCCATCCTTAAAATTCCACTAGTAGATGACTTACCCACAGAAGATTGGTAAGTTCTCTCTTCTTTTGAAGTTTCTCTGGAATAGTTCTGACATATTTGCTCGATATCTTCCCAAGAAACTTGAGTGGTATTTCCTCCTGCCATTAGGTCCAAAGCATTAGTGCAACTCTTATTGACTCCTCTTAAGAAAAGAGGCTTTTGTGATTCGTTATTGGGTGTAGGATGTGGATATTTCTGCAAGCAAAACAAAAACCTTGAAATGTCTTCTTTCTGCTTCATCCTGAAGACGTCATCTCCTTTTGTATTACTGCCCCCGCAATATTCCTTGCATTTTCCAAGGAACTTTGTCTTCATGTCCTCCCAAGTTTTCATGGTATCTCTGCCTAGACTCATAAACCATCCTAGTGCAACTTCTTTTAAAGTGGTAGGATATAGCTCAAGCCCAGGAGCATCAGCGGTATAGTCATAATCTTGGCAGAGTAGGTCATATTCAAACAAGAAGGAATCACCCATGTCTTCTTGATGGATTCTAGGGAAAAGGTTATCAATCTGATTTTTATTTTTAATGGATGCTTCAGAGCTAATCAAATCAGGATATGTATCAGCAAAAGGGAAATGGTTCCTCTCCTTCTTTGTTTTTGGCAGATTTATAACCTCAACTCAGCATCAGCTAACTCACACAAAGAATGGGAAAAATAATAGTGGATCATTACTCATCTAAGCAAGGGATATTCTAAGAACAACTCAAGAAAAGTGCTAGAAATGAATCTGAAGGACTTCCTAGCTTGACACCATCCTCGGCAACGGTGCCAAAAATGTCGGCCTCTTACAATGATTTCAATAAACAGGCCCTTCCAGCCATGATTTGGAGATTGGGCATCTAACCTGAACGGCTACCTCAATCATCATGAAGGTACATTTACTTTGTCAACCTAGGGACGTGAACTTGAAATGGGCCAGCACAGTATGTGCACTAGGAACTCTTAAGTAGCCACTAATCTACAATGAAGAAACACACCATACTGAAAGCAAATTGCAGAAAGGAAATAAAGCAAATACTGAACATCAATCAACAACTATGCCAAACTAAAATTCATAACAAGAGTAAAAGATTTGAGCAACAAATAGGAAACTACTCTGTCTACTTTGGCTGCAGGAACAGACACAAAATGGACTTCTAGTGGCTGCAGGAATAGTCGATGCCAAATTTCCAACTAAGCACATAACAGAAAATGATAATTAAACTAATTACTTTTAAAGAAAGGATTACTCACCAAGTGGGCCCCCTTGGATGAGTATCCACTAAGACTAATGCGAGCTCAAATGCTTATGCTCAGGCTATCATCTCATTTATTGAAAAGTATATAAATAGAGTAACAACATGGCTATATTGAAAAGTAGAGAATGCTTAATACATTATCAATATCATTTTCCAACAACAATCAAGAAGTATGAATCCCTAAGATTCAAATCCTTATTTATTCTACCAGCTAAACAAGGCAGTCGACTCCCACTAACTGAGAGGATGACATTTAGGGAAAGCGAGGGAAAGAATGGCAAAGCAATTACGTCTGCAGGGAATCCAGTCAGACATGCATGTCCAAACGTGGACTCAACGCTACAGTAACACCTATGATTGTTCAATGCCATAAATACAAGGCGGTTACATTTGACTATTGTGGGGAATCCGCCAC
>VDFB02362270.1:0-45338 GCA_007258455.2 Sequoia sempervirens
CCTATGATTCCTTATACAATGCTCTATTTTCAAGTTTATTTATACAGATTTGACAGTGTTTGTTTTCATTGTGAAAATAGTTTGAGGGTTTTGGACATATATTTGTCAGTTTACTACCCCTTTGACGTTTGGAATTGTTGTCAAAAGGGGGAGAAGATATGCTACATTCAGATCAGTTTTTTCGCACAAGTTCAAAATTTCATTTTTTTCAGCACTTTGGTTTACTTGGTTTTAGTTATCAGAAGTGCATTACATTCAATACTTGGTTTACTTGGTTATCATATCAGATGATTATTACATTTTTCAACACTTTGGTTATTGTCAAATGGATAGTTTGTTGTTTTAGATTCATGTTATTTTTGTCAACAAGATAATTGTGATGATATTGTTATTTCATGATATTTGCATTTAGGTTGGGTAGTTTTGGCACTTATCATGATTATTATTTCAGGTACTTGGAAAGTTTGACATCAATGCCAAAGGGGGATTTTTTTGCTCCTTTTACATTGGTTTTGGCATTGATGTTAGGTTGAGTGTTCAACTTGGAAAACATTAAGGTGGTACACATTGATATATTATGCATCTTGGTTTGGTTGATATAATGGGTGACTGTAGCATTGATAAATCATTGAGGCAACAATAATTTATATGCAAATGGTTTTTGTTTCTCTCTTGGTACATTTGAGGTTTAGACCATGCATTGGTCTTGCATTGATTTTGATCTACACTTCACCTTTGATACACTTAAGGTTATTTTGGTGCTTGATTAAGTGGACTGACATACATTATTGGATATTATGAGGTTTATTATATTCATGCAAATAATGTCAAACATCACACAATAATGTGTTTTGATTTACAAAGGTAAAAGTTATTGAGAACACCGACATAATGATTGTGTTTCCCTAAATGTTATCACTTTGCAAACAACACAGTTTTGTTCTCGCAGCCGACTTAGGGCATGACGAGCTCGATGAAAATGGTGGTATGGCATTTTGGATGTTTAGGAAGTGGTTTCCAAATTGAAGTGGTAGTTGGTTTACATTGTTTTGAAGATGCATCGACTTCATTCAAGAAAAGTTTAAAGTGCACAAAGTGGTAACACCATTCTTCAAAACCCTAGCCTGGTTTTTGGGTATAATATGGAAATTGTGGTTTCAATGATGCATATGTATATAGACTTATCATTTGTCCTTGATTTGGTTTTTCGTTCATTCATATCCTAAGTCTATTTCCTATGTCAATGGAATTGGTATTTATGTTATGTGGTTTCATACCATGTCTACTTGGTCTTGCTTTATGCTTTGTGATGTTTCATTATTACATCTTTACCTACGGGTTCATTATCTTGGGTTTTCAAATAGGGCATACTATGTATATTTTGGGGTTATTTTTATGCTGTCTTGAGAAGGGTTTACACTATAGTGTCTTTGCTGTCTATTGTCAAATGTTGTTTCATAAGGGTTTAGGTTAACATCCATCCATGGGTTATTTTTTTTGATAGTAATGTTGTCCTTTGCTAGGGCACATGGCCTTATATCATTTAACATTTTTAAGCCTGTGTAAAAGGTCATGTAATGTATTTGTTGTGTTGATTAGGACACGGGTTTTGTGCCATATACATGTTGCTATCTATGCATGGTATATACTAAAGTATGTTGCATTGTGTGTAAGTCTTCATACCATAACTTAGTCTATGTTGACCATGCATTAAATGTTTAGTGGTTACATATGATGATGTTATTCGAAGAATGATATAAGCATAGTCTAGCATATTAGAAATAGATATACCACGATGATTCAAGGGGCAGTTTTTGAAGACTATTAATAGGTTATATGTGGCATTATTTTGAAAGACAATTTATAGTAGTTACTATTCTTGAAAAGTTTATATAAACAGTGATTTATCACTCTTATTGGTGCAGTGCTTTCACAAAGATATCATGTTGAGTTTATGAGCAAAATTCTGAAATGTTGTTTTGTAAACCTGTATGCAAAATAGTGAAGTGTATAATCTAATACATTTTGTGTTTTAAAGATTCCAATTTAATGAGTCTTTAGGACATTGAATGTATTATGATGAAAAGTAGAAATGTTATGTAGTGAAATAGAGCAATCCTTTGTAATTTATTTATTCATGATAGAGAATGTGTTGTAAAAGATCATGTTAGTGAGACAAGTTTGATCTTTGGCCAGTGAGGTTGTATGTTGCCAGTGAGGCATTTTGTAGCCAATGAGGCATTTTGTAGCCATTGAGGAATTTTGTGAAGCTAGTGAGGCTTTGTAATCAGTGAGATTCAATAAGCTAGTGAGGCATTTTCTGAGTGGTTTTTCATCCCTATGAGGGTTTTCCACTCATGAAAAATACTGTGTTATGATTCTGTTGTGGTCCATGTGGTATTTATGTTTCATGTAATTTGGTCTTGCTGCTTCTGTTATCTACTTTGCAAAATTTGAGTTTATATGTTGTTTAAAGAATCTTCTATTGGTTATTATATTTGGTTACACTCTTGAAACAAAACATTCATTGATTACAAAGAGATTAAGTTTTCTGAATAATCATTAAATTGAAGTTGATTATTGAAACACTAATTCACCCCCTCTCAGTGTTTCCTGTACTCCAACACCCCACCCTACTCAAACACCTTGGATGCCTACACATTCCTATTAGCGACCCTAGGATACTCCTTATTCTTTATTTCAGCCCCAAAATGAGAGTGAACTCATGTCCATGGTGAAGGATCTCTTTAAACGAATTATTGAGCTTAAGGAGAAACAAGCATTTGACCTACAATAGGGAGAGTGGGAAAATCAAGCCTATCAAGGGTAGTAAGAAGGTTATTTCCCACATCATGATGAGATTTTCCACCAAACTCACTATCAACAACAAAATTTAGAAGCTTAGTGGAGGCATGGACAACAATTGGAGGCTCAAAGAAGGCAACAAGAAGAGTGTACAACAAGTGATGTTGCATACTTTCCCTTGCTCTAGCAAAAGTGCTTGAGACTTAGGTAGCCCCTTGTGTACCTAGTTTCAAACAAGCACCTCCACCATTTTAAGAATAGCCTGCTAAGGAGGAGGTAAGAAAACATAAATTTGTAAGTTTCAAGAAGCCTAGCAAGCCTCTTGAAACCCCCATTAGCCCTCCTTTTGTTCTAGAAAAACCTATTGTGCAAGAGGTTTGCAAGCACAAAAAATTTAGTTTCAAGAATCCTAATCATCCCCTTGAAACTTCGATTCAACCTCTTGTGCCATCAAGCAGATCTTCTATGTTAGAGATACTAAGTTTTGTGAGCCTCCATTCTTCACAAGAACCCATCCTTAAGGAGGCTCAACCTTTTCACTCCTATTCAATAGCCCCTTCCAAAGCTTCAACAAGAGTTACAATGCCCTCTTGACTTTTTTTCTCCATCTTTCCCTATTCACTCTTTAAAGGTAGACCTGTGGTATGGGATCCTAATTGGTCAAAAGAACAAAAGGAGCAGTTTTGGGCTAGGAGTGAAGAGGTTGTTGTGGAGTCTTCCTGTGCTCAAGACAATGAGTATCTTGGTTTGTTGCAAGAAAAAATTGAAGATAAAACAGTGTTGCAACAACAAGACATTACAAAGGTAGAGAAATATGATACAGTAGAGGAATTAGCCCCCTCATTTGATGCCCTCCCTTATTTTGTTTAAGATGAGGAGGATAGATCAACTATACCTGCATCAATTGAAGCCTCCAAACAACTTGGTTTTGGCTTGATGGATGAAGAAAACCCCATGGTTTTGGAGCAACAACAATAAACATCTTTATCCCTTGTTATTGTGGATGAAGATCCCCAATCTATTGAATTCTGCAATTTTGAGGTGGAGGACCTCTTTTGGGATGTTATAGAAGTTTTTTTTCAAGCTTGGATGCCAATATTTCACCCCCAAAAGAGGAGCTTTATGGGAAGCAACATAAGAGTAAGGAAACAACAAAGGACGTGGCAACCATTACACACAAAGAGTCTAATTTTGTTGCAGCTAGTTGCCAAGAAATAATTAACACATAGAGGAAATTTGAAGAATTCAGTTCTTCACTTGAAGTGTCACAAAAATCTGAGGTATGTGTTGATGAAGTATGCATCAATACAAGTAATCACGAGGTTTGTTGGTTTTCTACTGTCCTTGAATGTAGCACTGTTGAATATGAGGTTTTCATTCAAAATGAAGATTTAGCCTTTGGCATTGGGGATAATGTGAAATAGTTAGAATGCTTAAAATGGAACCAAAACACTAAAAAATACACCCTTGAGCATCCACACATTTGTTTCAAGGAGAGTGATTCTCTCGTTACTTAATTTGATAGTATGCCCGAGCTTCAAAGTTTCTCATTTGAGGTGCATGAAGAAGAGTTTCCTTGAGCAGATCAGAAATTATATTTGGCATATTTTGTGTCACCATGTGAGTTGGAAACATTGTCTTTTTTTTTTCAGTTCATGCATTGAGGAGGTCAACAATGTTGACATTGGCATATCCTTTTGTGAGGTGAGTTCTCTTCCCTCTACAAAAGGTTTGTTCTTGGAAGTTGGCCTATCTTCAAAAAGTTTCACCCCTACTGTTGTATGTTCAATTGAGACACCAGTGTTAGATGAATCTAACACTTTCATCATATGGTTCCCATGTAATGGAAAATTTTACAGTAAAGTGATCCTTCACCTTGGAGGCATCTTGTGCAATTCCATGGATGTTGGCAGTAGTTTTTAGTGTTTGCAGTTGGGTGAGGTATACAACTATGGTTTGAGGGAGATCAACTCCTTCAAAAGGTTCATCTTTGACAGAGGAAAATTCCCTTCTTTTGCTTCCTATTAGTTTCATGTACATATTGTAAATTTCTTGCTTTCCATGAAGTTCCTTTGCACACCCTGTATTCTCCTTAAGGGAATGTATGTTCTAGTTTCCATGCTTTCCTCCAAGCGCAACTGCACATGTTTTGTTTTTCTCTTGGGAGGCCCAACTGTTAAGTTTTACCCTCATCCCCCATTCCTAATGGGTTGATAAGGCCCTGGATTCTATGATTAGCAGACAATCATCCCATGGAAATTGCCAAAATGTTGACATATTTTATGCCACCCTTGGATGCACATCCTTTATATCCGATCAAAGAGATCCTATGTGTGCATCCTTTTGAAATACATGATTATTTTTGATGAATATGGGTCTTTGAGGTTTTGAAACTCCTCAATTGTGTCTGATTAGGGTTTTGAATTGCATGTAGGGTTTAAACCCTCCTAAAACCCTAGTGATTTTACCTTATCACTTTTTGTTCTATTCGCTCATCGACCTTTTGTATCTAGTCCTCGATTGGCTAAGTTACAACTTATGTCTTAGGTGGTCATGTTTTTACTTGCCTCTTTACCCATGTCTTCTAGTCGCAACCCCAGTTTAAATATTTGATTAAAAATCTTATGTTTGAGGGGCTAGAAAATAATTTTTTCCAAAGTCTTATTTACCTAGGCACAACCCTCTTTTACAAACAATTTTGAGGCATGTGCCAATTACCGCCGCTCAAGTCTTTGCATCGTTTATCGCTGAAGCCTTGTTTCTCATCAGTTTTATTTCCGCGATGAGTGATGAACTTATTTCCCATGCATCATGTATAGCTGCAAGCATTTTTCCTCTCATTTCATTCCCATGATGTGCGATGGCCTATATGTCCCTTCGCATCGCGTGGATTCTTTGCATCACTGATACATATTTGAACCTTGAAACATTTCTAGTGATATGCGATGGTCGATGTGAGAATATTCCTATGAATATACTCACCATCAGAGGGACTCTTCACATCACATCTTTACATTTTGTCAACATGTGCCTTTCCACGATGAGCAATGAGGGGCTAAGATTAAATAACAAACATCCAACAGGTGAGGTGGCATTGCGCCATTGCTTCACATTGTTGTTGTGAAGCAAGGTGGTGGAGTGGTTTGCGTGATGTGCAATGGGCGAGGATGAGGGTTATGTTGTTCCTTGGTGCATCACTATTTCATGTTGAAAGGCTCAAGTCAAATGTGTGATGTGAGACAAATGGTGCCGATTTGAAGGTGGAGATCAATGATGATATTTTAACTTGGCCCAAATGTTCGATCTCAACCATCCATCTCCAATCCAATGACCAACATTCAAACTTTAATGATCATTGTGGAAGATTTGTAGAATTGATGTCTCAATGACATTCCCAACTACTAGATCAAATCCGATCTACTATGGATCAAATTTTCACACTTTTTCAAGCCTGTATTGATTGTTAGTCAGTGCCATTACTCCTTGAGGTGTTGCAGATGCCATATTGTCTTGTTAGGGTATGCTAGTTTGATATTTTGCTACAGATTTCATGGGTCCCCATCCTTGCATTTATATGAGTCATTGTTCCGGGGCTTGTTCGAGTTGTTAGAGCCTTTATGGATGGCTATGTTGCTCTATAATGGGAGCAATTTGGATCATTTTTAATTTGACCGAACTCATCTTCCTGAAAACCCTAGTTAGGTTAGGGTTAGTATTTTAAATTCAAACCTCAGTTATGCCTGAACTATAAAGGAAATGTTCATATCTTTTTGAAGGGTTCTTCTTTTGGCTCCTCTCATAGTTTTCTTTTGTAGAGACTGCATCTTGCATTCTTCCATTGTAAAGTCTGGATTTTATGCCTCATAAATAAAATCTCACTATTATCATAGATATTTCTTGCATGTTGAGTAAAAATCTCTTACCTTCATGTCTGAATGCTTGTTTTAGTTGATTTATTGATATTTTGTGTAATTTGAAGCAAAGAAGAAACACATTTCTATCTTGGTGCATCACCTCCCTTTCAATTTCATGTTCTCCTATCCTTTTTCCTCTATGAGTTGTTAGATTAGGGTAGTGATGGGTTTCATGTGCTAGGTTACACCAACGCATTTGCACTTAGTTTAGAAGAAGAAGCCAACCTTCTCTGAAGATTCAACCTCATTCACGCAAGGTCCCACAACCTCAAGGTTGTTTCCATTGTGTCATTAGAACACTGAACTCTTGTTCAGTAGGGTGTAGTTTTATGTGACCACATGCCCTTAAGAGTAGACTTGATTCCAAGAATAACCCTAAACTGGCACCAAGCTCCATACAAACACAACCCAAGGAGGAAGAGAAGAAATAAAAAACCACAGAAAAGACAAAAACCCCACCACTCGGAAAGTAATCAAAACCCCACCCCCATAGCACACACCTAAACGATTCTTCTACACACCTCATGTAAAGCATGCATGGAGGGAGCACTTGCAAGTAGGCTACAACCTACTACAGTGCGCGAACACTTCTGCATGCCACCATAATACTCTTGCGCGCCATCGTTGTTCCAAATATTTAACCATATAATGATATATACTATATATTTATTGCTAATAATAATTAATATTGAATAATTATTATTACATAATTAATATCATTATTATACAACGACATATAATTTATTTAAACTATTAGTTAATAATTATTAAATAATATTAATTAATAATTAATATTTTCAAACTATATTTAATATTATATAATATACTTAACAATTATTTCATATTATACAAATAATAATATAGATATAAATGAAATTTAAAAGTATAATATTTATGACAATATTAATTATTAATTAATTAAATAATATATTATTTATTTTAATATACTAAATTTATATAATTATTATAAATTATATTATTTATTGACTAGATCATAATATATTCTATTTAAACTTTACTTTCTTGCAATCCGTCCTAGTAATAAGCTCGCAGGATAAGGTGTAGGATACATCACGTAGGGATACATTATTATTATATGTTATTTTTAGACCTTTTTATTGTTTTTTATGCAATAATAACTAATAATATGTTTTTGATTAGAGGTAAAAATGGGTTTTGAAGGGGCCCCATAACATTTTACATCAGAAAGCAGCTAAAATTAAAGATAACAACATTAAGCCAAAAAACAACCCAACAATAGCGACCCATCAACAAAAAGTAAGCCAAAATAGAGGCACCCAACAACGACACTACATGCTTTTCAGAATATCTGCCGCCTCCATGTCACTAGCCATAACCTTCTGAGCATCATCACAAACATCAAAAATATCCTTCCCAAAAGCCCCAACCTGGGCTTTAGTTTTGTTCCTAGTCCTGGCTCCAGGACCACCCGTATTTACCTCTGAAATCAAAACAATACCTTTCTCACCACCCTTCCCAACAACACCTTCCTCCTCCATCAACTTACCAACAACAACAACCTCTTCAGCAAGGACACTATCCTTACGATTCTTAGCACTAACCGCAGGGGAAGTAACAACAGTAGACTCAAATTTACTAGCAGATTTATGCACTTCCCCTCCTCTCATAACAATATCCCAGATTTTCACCATTTGATCCTCAAGGACGAGGATTCTACCTTCAAGATTTTGTTTCATTTTGAGAGTTTCCTCCGCAACAGTGTCCGCCATAGTATTTAAGGAGTCAAACAACTCATCTATCTGATTCTGGACAGAGGACCCCTCAGCCTTATTAACCACACCCCTAACTTTGACATTAGTTTTATTGAGTTCATGAAAAAACCATTTAAAAAGCTTAAACAAGACAATGGACCCCTCACGAGAAAATCCAAGCACATCAGACAAATATTCTCTATCAATATTGAAAACCCCTTTTCCCAAGGCATCTTCCTCCTAAGAGGAACTAACCCTATCCTGACCAACAAGGGTGTCCTTACCTTTTTCAACAACAATTAGAGACTTGAGTTTGCGAATGGAGCTCACAATTTCCTTTGCCACCACCTTTCTCTTATTGATCCTCTCCAAATCCACATCAAAACCAACTTCCCCAGACTTATCTTTCATCTGCATAACCGACTTGACACTCGGGGAATCATCAGCAAAGAAGCCGCCCACAATAGTGAGAGGACGGTCCTTTTCAAACATTTGGCTCACGATCCTCAAAACCCTTTTCTTCCTACTTCCTTCCCCCAAAACCACCTTCTACTTAGCAATCGAGGGTGACAAGGAGGCCTCCCCATACAAGTCATTCTTCACCTTCGGACCCCTACTTGGCACAACAGCAACAACTTCTTCGCTACAAGTTAAATAACCCTTACTAGCACAAGGAACCCCTTTTTTCTTTTTTCGCATAGCAGGGGAATGTGGACCCCCTCTAGGGAAGTAAGGGAATCAAGAACATAGTCCACATCCTCCTTTGACTCAAACTATTTTTCCAAAATCAATTTCCTTTTCTGGATTTTTTTTTTGGTAGGTTCCTCTTCAGACAGTCTCATACTCAACAAGTTTGGACTATTTACCCTTCGGGGTGACCATAGGTTTAGCAACCTCAAAATCCTTCACATAATCAGAGATGAGAAGAATTAACCCAACATGCAAGACATGATTTTTTGGATTCTTCTTGTGTTCCTTAAGACTCGAATCAAGAGACATCAAAAGATAGAACAAGAATGAAACCCTCTTCTTGTGTCGGAAGTGATTAAGCAGGATAAAATGGTATGCATTAATCGCAAATAAACAACCTTCCAACGTAATGTAGCACATAATCTCTTCCGCAACATCCCCCCATAATGTCTTAATAGAACTTCTATGATATCCACCACTCCTTGTAGTCCTCATTTCCTTCTCTTCATCATCTTTGAAAAAGATTTTCATAACGGTCTGCGCCTCTTTTTTATCTTGAAATACTTTCATGCTGTCCATAGGTAGACCAGTTATACCAACAATAAATTCTTCATTAACCATAAATTATGTCCCATAAAGCTTAAGCACTATGTCATTCCATCTTTTAACAAAAATATTAGTAACCTGAGGACAATTACCATGGAGTTTCTCCAAGTAGGGTGTTAACCCTCCCTTTTCCAACACTTTCCATACCTCCTTCCTCTTCTTAGCAGCTTCGCATGAGGAGGTTTCGACATGATTTATGTCACCACCCATCTTGCCACAATTAACAGTAACCAGCTTGAGGGTTCCAAGCACAAAAAAAAGAAGACTCTGGAAAACAATACAAAAACCACCCAGAATCTGTGTGAGACCAAAGATGGGGCAAGGGATAATAATGACCTTAGAGTTTCATTTCCTACGACACCCAACTCCCATACTAATCTCTTGATTCAAATCTTGCACACCATTCTTTCTCATCACAATCAACCACGTGAAGAAATGCATGCACGCCACCAACCATAATGAGAATTTGATCAATTGAAAATCAACAATCATGGTTCAAAGTAGCAATAGCCTCTATAGGAAGAGGGTCATTAAGACCCCACTCCCTAATTATTTAACACCAATGTTAGCGAATATGTCTGCTAACCCATTACCTTCTCTTATGATGTGTGATATATAAAACTCATCAAAGGATTTCAAAATATCTATCGAATCCCTTATCAAAGACTTAATAGTTTAAGAGGGAGGCATGCAATTTTTCAAATTATTTATGATATTCAGAGACTCCCCCTCCAACCACACTTTCCTATAGCCTTTAGTTTGAGCCAATTTGAGACCATGATAGGCTATAGCCGCTTCTGCATAGTGGTTTGTCTAGGTTTCCAAAGGGAGTGCCATAGCCGAAACGAGCCTACCATTAGAGTTTCTGATCACTCCCCCACAACCTGCAGGTCCCGGATTCCCTATAGCAGCTCCATCAAAGTTAACCTTAACCTAACCTTCTGGAGGAGCTTTCCAAACATCTTCTCTAGGAGTTTTACCATTAGTGACTGGGAGGGAAATATCACAAGACAACTTCCACTTTTGAGAAATAGAGATATCATAGGGGCTCAGATTAATCTTCAACCCATTGTGAAAAGTGATCCAGCCATAAAGTTTTCTTTATTAGAAACACATATTTTGTATGCCACAGAGATAGCAGGGAGGCTAGAATTTCTGAAAATTCTATTATTTCGCTGAAGCCAAACACCCCAAGCAATGTGTAGAAGGGAAAGAGACCACAAAATTTGAAGAGAAGGATTGGGTGAGGGGTCAATCCATTGAGACGACAAGTCATTTATAGATCCAGGAAACACCCAACTTAAGTTCCACAGAGATAACAGATGGGCCCAAACCATTCTAACATAACTGTAATCAATCAGCAAATGACAAGCATTTTCAGCTTCTTCTTCACATAGAAAATGCCTGTTAGGCATCATAAAACCTCTTTTGACCAAATTGTCAGTAGTTAATATTTTATTCTAGTAGAAAAGGAAGAAGAAAATATTGACCTTAGGAATCAATCTAGAGGACCAAATAGATGCCCAAAAAGGAGCATGGCCAACAAAGGAATCATTAGAATGAAAAGCTGAAGCAACTGAGTAGTTGCCATTAGCGGAAGGCTTCCAAAAAAATTTATCTAGAGAAGGGGAAGAGGGAATGTGTACCAGAGATATAGCCTTAAACAAAATCTCCAAACCAGGTTCAACCTCATGCAACTTCTTCCAACAACCTCCCTCAATATAGTCAACAACCTGTCTGCCAAACTATCGCACACAAAGATCCATGAAAGGTTGGGCCCAAGGCTCATCTTTGAGGGGCCCGTTGCCAAAACAATTATCATCCCAAAACAAGATATTTCTACCATTCCCCAATTGCCAATAAAGACCCTTGGCCACAAGATTTCAAGCCTTAACAATACAATTCCAAAGAGTAGAACCAAATGAAGGATTAAACTCTTGAGAAAAGAACCCCCTTATCCCATTAGCACCATGTAAGTACTTGCTCCAAGCAATTTTCGCCCATTCACTCTTGACCTACAAAAGGTTCCACAACTGCTTACCAAGGAGGGAGTTATTAAAAACTCTAATTTTATGTATCCCTAGCCCACCGACCTTCTTAGGTCTGCAAACATCATCCCAAGAAACCAAGTGAATCCTTCTCTTATCCTCCACCCTAGATCGAAGGAAATTTTTCTGAATATTTAGTATCCACAAACTTCCTAGGCATATGAATAAGACTAAGAGAATAGACATGCAAATTTTAAAAAATAGATTTAATAAGTTGAACTTTCCTTGCTTGGCTCAACAGAGCACCCTTCCATCCAACCAATTTAGAATTCAATTTATCAATCATACCCCTCCAAAAAGAATCAAGAAATTTAGAGCACAGGGGAAGGCCTAAATAAGAAGCAGGAAGTTCCCCAATCTGGCATTATAGGATTCTAGCAATTTTCTCCTATCTATGTATCAGAGTGTTAAAAAAGAAGAGAACACTCTTAGGAAAGCTAACCTTCTGCCCCGAAGTAGCTTCATACCTCTGTAAGATCGAATTGATAGCCTTGGCCTCTTTTATGGACGACTACCCAAGCATGAGAGAGTCATCCACAAACTGCCAATGAGAGAAAATAAGGTTACTAGATGAAGGGGAAAGTCCATACATGACCCCAGAGTTAATAGATATCTGAATGAGACAACCCAAGGATTTCATCATTATAATGAACAAAAATGGAGAAATAGGATCCCCCTGCCGCAAACCCCTCAAGCAGTCAAAGAGAGGAGAAGGGGACCCATTAATGAGAACAAAGAATCTCAAAGTATAGATAAGCTGAAGCAAGAGGGCCACACCTTTCTCCCCAAAGACAAAAGTAGTTAAAGTCTTTGAAAGAAACCCCCAGTTAACTCTATCATAAGCTTTAAGTAAGTCAAGCTTCAAAATAAAACCAACATTCTTATTGACAGAAAGAGAATGGATATTCTCATGTTATCATTAATATTAAATGTAATTTAAATAATATTAATGATTAATATATTTATATAATGATATATACTATATATTTACTGTTAATAATAATTAATAACAAATGATTATTATTATATAATTAATATCATTATTATACAATGAAATATAATATATTTAAACTATTAGTTTTTGATTAGCAGGAAAAACAGGTTTCAAAGGGACTCAGAACCCTTTACAAAAAAATATTGCTCAAATAGAGAAACCACCCAATAACCAAACAACAACAAACTAAAAGTAACTAAAAAGCAAAAAAATACTTCATGTTCATTAAGGTGTTAGCCACCTCTAATTCCTGGTTGTTGTGTTAATTTAGTAGGCTCATCAAATCATTATTTTCCCCTTCAAAAGTTTTTTTCTTGCTACCATGATTCTGAGCACTAGGTCCTTTGTCTTCCTCCAACAATAGATTTTTTCCTCTTTCTTTTGCATCCTACTCCTTCATTTTTCTATTTCTAAGGATAACACCAACCACCTACTCCTCTTTAAGCTCCTTTAACTTTTCCATAAGGATCTTTTGTGCTTCAACACTGTTCCTGATTGAGCATTGACTAATTTTTAGAAGATTCACAATGTTTGAGTTATCTCTTGATTCTTTTTTTCCATGTCTTAAATGTGGCTTTCATAATCCTTTTTTAACTCACAAATGGTGTTCTTAATAGCCACAACCCTATTCTTTATCTCCCTATACCTAGATGTAGACTACTCACTCTCCTCATTAGAAACCTTCTCCAACAAACCATGCACTTTGACATTAAATTTATTATTATTCAAGAGAAACCATTTAGCTAGTTTGAAATTATCCGTCACACCCTCTCTAACAACCCCTAGGATGTCATAAATTTCCTCCCTGTTGGTGTGCAGGCAAGAGAAATCTTCTAAAAGAGGGTGAATATTGGCCCAACAACGATATTTTCTTTGGTAAGGCCTTTATGAGCCATGGTCATTCCTGCTTCACCAAAAAAAACTTGCTCCCCCAATTTCTCCTTTCCTTTTCCATCTTCAGCCCCATAGGAAATAGAGTGTTGTTTTCCACTGCTTTGACCTTTGGAACCCTCTGACCATGATATTTCCTTCTTGGCTTTCTTTTTTGGAGATATTTATTAGCATTAAATTCTCATAATTAGCATAGATAGTACTTGATTTTCTACATGTTTTAATATTAATTCATGCATGCTTCATTGTAATAAACTACCCCAATTTTTTTTTCCTGTGTTTTCCCTTGACTGCCTATTGATTGTGATTGTTTCTTGAAGTTTTTTGAATGGGTTTACATTGCATGTTTATTTTTGAACATTGTACATAAACAGTAAAAATTGTTGATGTTAACAACATCGGGCCTCACTTCCAACCACAACTTTCAAGCAATAAAATTAAATATAGCCTTATCAACTATTTATTTTATTGGAGATATCTGTTGGTGAAGAGGCACACCACATGGAATAATAAATAATATTTATTTATTGTTTTTTTGTTAAATCGAGTTTATATGAGGCCGACCTCATAATGTTCGCCACCCTTCATGAGTCACATCTCTTCATGATAGAAGGCCAACATGATATCTAGAAGAGACGTGGTGGTTAGAAGACTTATCCTTTGATTTGTATATAAGGAGACTCAAAGTTTTCATTCATGATTATTACATACATTTCATAGTTTGATATCATAGGTGTGAAAGTTTATTCAAGTGCATATCAGAGTATTCAAAGAAGGCTGAATTCATTATCAAAGAAGAGCGATATTATTATCTGAGTTTGCATCAAGTTTGGTGCTGTTATTTGGACTTGTGATTGGCCTCATTGTAAAGAGAATTGTTGATTCTTATTCAATATATAAGTGATATATTGTTGCTGGGTTTTTCTCCCTCAAGCTGGAGAGTTTTCCCAGGGTATATGCTATGTCTATTTGTTTGAAATTAAATTAAAATCTACTTATTTAACTTCTGATCCTAAAACTAACATCGTATTAGAGCGGGTTTAAGCAAGATCATGATCATATTTACATAAGTAGGGTTATCTTCCACTCTTGTTCTCATCTTCGTGTGTCTATCCTATCTTCAAAATGGTGAACAGGCTCAAGGTTGAAGATAGACTTGAAGGCGCTTCCAAATTCACCTCTTGGAAGTTTAGAGTTTTGATTACATTGGAAGAAAATGAGATTGCTAAGTTCGTGGAGAGCGAAGTTCCCAAGCCTTTTGATGAGAATGAGAAGTCACAATGGAAGAAGAATGGCACTAAGGCAAAGAAGATTTTGGTTGATTCTGTGAAGGACCACCTTGTGTTGATTATCTCCAATTTGAAGACAACAAGAGAGATGTTCAAGACCTTGGAGGAAATGTATGAGATCAATAATACAAGTAGAGCTCTTGCATTGAGGAAATAACTTTATCATATCAAGATGGTGAAAGGAGATTCTATTATCTCCTTCTTCATGAAGATCACCGAGTTAAGAGATCAACTTTGTACCATTGGTCATATGGTTGATGATAAGGACTTGGTCATGTTGGCACTCAATGGTCTTCCTCAATATTGGGAGCCATTTATCCAAGGAATTAGTGGAAGATAAAAACTACCAAAGTTTGATCATCTTAGGGTAGATTGCATCCAGGAAGAATCTAGATTGGCTATGAGAGGCAATGGGAAAAGTTCTACCAATGAAGACATTTATGTACTTTTTGCTCAATCTTCAAAGAGGAAAGGAAGAGAAGGGAATAAACAAAATCTCAAGAGGAACAAAGATAAAAGATCAGATGGTGCTTCTGCATCTAAGAAGAAGAAGGATCTCTCCCATATACAGTGCTTCAGATGTGACAAGTTTGGTCACTATGCGAAAGATTGTCCAACTAGACCAAACCAACATGATTTTATTGCATATGTGGGTGATATCTCTCCTCAAAAGGATTCAGGTGGATTTCTATTCTATTCTACCCTATCAAGCAATGTTCCAATAGATAGAAACACTTGGTTGATTGATAGTGGCGCCTCTCAAAACATTACTGGTTTTAGAGAACATCTTTCAGATTTGGTGGGGAGAGTTACAATCATTCAAGTCATAATTAGAGATGATGTATTCTATTCGGTGAAAGGTGTTGGAACCTCCTCTCTTCACTTAGATTCTGACATATCTCTTTAGTTGAGCGATGTGTTACTTGTACCAGGCATCAAGAGAAATCTTGTTTCAATTTCAACTTTGGAGGACAAGGGATATCAAGTTGCATTCTCTAAAGGAAAATTTCTTGCATGGCCGAAGAATTCTAGCATCAAGACAACCTGAGTGATTGGTGTTCGACAAGAGAGTCTCTATAGAATTTCCACTCATCCTATGCAGGCCTTGTTGCATGATTCAAAACAATTAATGTGAGCTTTGGCACATAAGACTTGCTCACCTTCATTTTAGAGCACTCCCATCCATGGAGAAGATGGTCATTGGCCTTCCTAAACTCAACCGAGAGCATGAAGGTACTTTCCGAGGATGTGCTTTAGGTAAGAATACTAAAGGACCTTTTCATAGTAGTGAAAGTAGATCTAAATGCATTCTAGATCTTGTTCATTCTAATTTGTGTGGTCCAATGTCTGTTGCTTCTTTGAGTGGTTTCTTGTATTATGTAATTTTCATTGATGACTACTCTAGAAAGACTTGGATTTATTTCTTAAAGACTAAAGAATTTGAAGAGGTACTTGAGAAATTCAAATAATTTAAGGCTCAAGTAGAGAACTTGTCTAGGAAGAGGATCAAAGTTCTGAGATTTGACAACGAAGGAGAATACATATCTAGAGGCTTCCATAACTTTTGTATCATGACTGGGATTAAGAGGGAGTTTTGTGTCCCTTACAACCCACAACAAAATGGTGTTGCAGAAAGGAAGAACAAATCCATTGTAGAAGCAACCAAAACCATGATCCATGATCAAGACTTGTAGACCTTCCTTTGGGCTGAAGCTTCTAGGACAACTGTGTATGTTCAGAATCCGAGCCCTCATTGTATTTTGGAGAACATGACTCCTAAAGAAGCTTTCATAGGTGTGAAGCCTGAAGTTAGTCACTTGAGAATCTTTGATTGTCCTGTGTATGCTCATGTTCCTAAAGATAAAAGGACTAAGTTGGAACCATCTGGAAAGAAGGGAATATTTGTGGGCTATAGTGAATCTTCAAAAGCCTTTTGGATTTACATTCCAAGTCAGAAATAGTTAGAGATCAGCAGGGATGCTACATTTGAAGAAGATGTTACATTTAAGAGACCTAAAGGCTCTTACATGGAGATAGATAATGAAGACAATGAGACTCCTTCAGACATGGAAGTTGAACATACTCCTGAGATTCAGAGGGAGTCTATAGAACCAAAAGAAGATGGTGATCCAGTTGAGCCTTTGGAACCTACTGATGGGCCGAGATATATTGTAATAGGTTGAAAGAGACCTCTATGGGCTAGGAAAACAATGCAGGAGGCAGAAAAGTTTGCAGCCCCTAGAGGAACATTTAGAGAAAGAAAAAGACCTTAGAAGTTTCCAAGCTATGTTGTACTAATGAGTCAAATGATTGAATCTGAGCCTTCCAGTGTTGAGGAAGCTTCAATTCAGCAAGTATGGAGAGATGCTATGGCTAAAGAATATCAATCTATCCTCAAGAACGATGTTTGGGACATTGTACCTAGACCAAAAGGGAAATCTGTTGTATCTTCTAAGTGGCTTCTCAAGATCAAGCATGCGGCTGATGGAAGCATTGAGAAGTACAAGGCTAGATTTGTGGCTAGAGGATTCTCTCAGAAAGAGGGAATAGATTATGAAGAAACTTTTTCTCAAGTTTCTCATTACACTTCCATCAAGACTATCATTGCTATTGCAATAGCTAAAGGATGGAAGTTACATCAGATGGACATGAAGACAACATTTCTTAATGGTGTAATTGAAGAAGAAGTATACATTGAGAAACCTGATGGATTTGAGTTTCATGGGAAGGAATCTCATGTATGTAGATTGAAGAAGGTTTTGTATGGCCTTAAGTAGGCTCCTCGTGCTTGGTATGAGAGGATTGATCGATACCTGTTGAGCTTGGGTTTCTCCAAGAATGATGCTGATCCAAACCTGTATTTCAAGGTAATTAATGGTGAGGAATTGATCTTGGTTCTCTATGTTAATGATCTATTTATTACAGGAGAAGAAAACCTCATTATCAAATGCAAGAAGGAGTTAGCTTCTGAATTCAAGATGAAGGATCTAGGATATATGCATTACTTCCTAGGATTGGAAGTGTGGCAGAGACCCAATGAGATCGTTCTAAGTCAAGGGAAGTATACAATAGACATATTGAAGAGATTTAGTATGATGGATTGAAAATCCATGTCTACACTAATGGAAACCAACTTAAAGAAGTTAAGTGAGTCTATAGCTAGTTCAGATTTGGTGGATCCCACTATGTACAGGCAGTTGATTGGATCGTTGATGTATCTAGTCAATACTAGACAAGATATTTTCTATGCAGTGAGTACACTTAATTAGTTCATGTGTGAACCAAGGAAAATACATCTAGTTGCAGCTAAGAATATCTTGAGATACTTGTGTGGCATAGTTGGATATGGCTTGAGATATTCTTCCAGTGTAGACCTAAAGCTGTAAGGATATTCTGATTCTGATTGGGTAGGGAGTGTAGCTGATCGGAAGAGCACCTCTAGTTGTTGCTTTAGTTTGGGGTCTGCGCTGATTTCTTGGTGTAGCAGGAAGCAATCTTTAGTGGCACTAAGTACTACAGAGGCAGAGTATATTGCAGCTTGTGTGACAGCTCGAGAAGCAATGTGGCTTCAGAAGCTCCTTACAGGATTGTTTGGAAAATCATTGGAGCCGACTATCATTCATTGTGATAATAAAAGCTATGTAAAGTTTTCTGTCAATCTAGTGTTTCATGACAAAACAAAACATGTTGAGATCAAATACCACTACATCAGATATATGGTATTGAGAAAAGCTATCCAATTGAGATACATTAGCATTGATGAGTAGACGATTGATATTCTCACCAAGCCTCTCTCCAGAGTAAAGTTTGTCCACTTTCGAGACAAGCTTGGAATTTTGGAGAATGAAGCCCTAGCTGAGAGGGAGACTCAACATCAATGATATTTTGTGATTTTCTTTAATGCATCTTTCTCTATGAGAGAAATTTGAGGTGTAAGCCCTTGTTTAATGCATCTTTCTATGTGAAGAGAAATTTGAGGTGAAATCCCTTGTTCCACCCTCTAGGAGTAGCCAAGGTGGATGTCATGTTGAGTGACTCCATGACAACATCACGTTGAGAGACTTCATGATGATTTCCTTTTACTTGTGTTTATCCACCCTCTGGGAGTAACCATGGTGGACGTCATGTTGAGATGACAACATCATGTTGAGTGACTCCGTGATGGGCACTTGTGCACATGTTCTTTTCCATACATGGGAGTAGCCATGATGGAAGATATCACGTTGAGTGACTCCGTGATAAGCTCTTTCCACATATGGGTGTAGCCATTGTGGGTGTCATGTTGAGAGACTCCATGACATTGTTAGCTGGAAGTATTCCTGCCGAGTTGAGAGGGAGTGTTGATGTTGACAGTGTCGGGCCTCACTTCCAGCCATGACTTTCAAGCAATAAAATTAAATATAGCCTTATCGACTATTTATTTTATTGGAGATATCCATTGGTGAAGAGGAATGTCACATGGAATAATAACTAATATTTATTTATTTATTGTTTGTTAAATCGAGTTTATATGAGGCCGACCTCATAATGTTCGCCACCCTTCATGAGTCACATCTCTTCATGTTAGAAGGCCGACATGATATCTAGAAGAGACGTGAAGGTTAGAAGAATTGTTTGATTTTTATATAAGGAGAATCAAGGTTTTCATTCATGATTATTACATACATTTCATAGTTCAATATCATAGGTGTACGAGTTTATTCAAGTGTAGATCGAAGTATTCAAAGAAGGCTAAATTCATTATCAAAGAAGAGCGATATTATTATTTGAGTTTGCATCAAGTTTGGTGTTGTTATTTTGCCTTGTGATCGACCTCATTGTAAAGAGAATTGTTGATTCTTATTCAATATATAAGTGATATATTGTTGCTGGGTTTTTCTCCCTCAAGTTGGACGGTTTTCCAAGGGCATATGCTATGTCTATTTGTTTGAAATTAAATTAAAATCTACTTATTTAACTTCTGATCCTAAAACTAACAAAAATAATGAGAGCATAAAAGAACTGAATATAACACTTTCAGAAGCAAGTAATTTTATAATTTCTTCAATATTTGTTTCAGTCATACAATAGCTTTAAAATTAGAAAAAATAAACTTTATATTAGACTTGGAAAGTGAGTTCTTTTAGCAAACAAGGGGCTCCTTTTGCAAGTACGCCTAAGCCCAAGTTGCAAGTTGAAGTGACCAAGCTATGTAGAGTTATTGAGTAGCCAAATGGGTCCTAGAAATTGCTGAATGAGCCTCCTTTCAATCCATCAAACTAAGTGCAACAAACCAAAGAAGGTCGTACCTTCCCTAAAGAGGCGATTTCCTCTAGAAAAATCAGATTCTTCTCCAAAAATTCCAAACTTTCTCTTAAAATGGTCACCGTTGATAGGAAAGAAGATATGTCAAACACCCACAATGAAATCTTCAATCATTTTTGACTTTTGAGTAGAAATATGGTTCTCTAGTTTAACTGTAAAGCTCCTGAAATCATGCCAAATCACAACAAAACTGAAAATATAAATCACACCACACCACACAAGAAAAATCACACCAAAATCCTATTGCAAACCACTCAAAAGTATTGAAAAGTATTCATCTTTGAAAGGCCAATTGTGTTCTCTAATTGAAAACACCCAACACCAGCCTGAGCAAGGTCTTTCATTGTCAGGGCTAGTCTTAGAACTGAGGGATATTATCCTCAACTCTGTCTGCAAACCTCTGGCTTCAAACCAACAACATGTCTCCACAATCAATCTCTAGCATAAACAAGAATGAGCCTCAAAAATGACTTTTAATTCTTTCTTGAGTTTGGGCGCCCAAAACCTAAAACCCTCACCCTTAGGATTTTTTTTATTTTGTTTCAAATATTCATCTCCTCATATTGGCACCCAAGGAAAATTCATATTAAAGTATTACTATTTTTAAAAAACAACTTCAAGTTGTTCAGTTAGGCGCCCAAGGTCACCTTTTTAATATGTCCCCCCTTATGTCCCCTTTATAACTTAAAATTAAAAAGCCACTTTATTTGCACACTTTTCAAGACCTTAATCAAATATTAAAAATAATTCCTCTAAGTGACTTAATCATCAAAATATGCCAATATTGTCAAGCCAGACCTGGTCCATGCTCCAAAAATGGACTTACTATTTTTAGTAAATGCTAAAATAAGTAAATCATCATCCAAAGGGTCAAACTGGAGAACAATTGAAATACATCGAGGGTCACTGCAGACAACCCTCATCCACTGACCCCTGCTAAAAATAGAAATTTCCCGACAAAAACATCGACTCAACTGAAACTGAGTCACTTAACTGAACCACCTAGCCAATAGGAACTCAAAAATTGGCTAGAGGTAATGTCCACTGATCCCGACTAGGAGAGGACATTACATTCATATCTCATTTGATTTTCCACTTCATACAATTTATCCCTCTGCCAAGACCCGTACAATTAAGCGAGGACACTTGATGTCTTTAGTTGAGGGGAGGGGTACTCTTCATTTTCTTGATTTTAAAAAACTAAAAACTCTCTACAACCTTTTTTCCATCATAGTTTACTCTATAATTTTTACACAAATACAAGCTCAGAGGAGAAGAAAAGGGTTAGAAGTAGCTGAATTGAGAGGTACAACATAGTGGAAGTAGTGTAGTTGGTGTGACAGGCAAAAATTGAATACAAAAATTGAACCAAAAAAGAGCATAATTAAGGGAATTAGAGAATAACAATAGTATCATGGGTGGTGACATTATTTGTAGGGAACCAACAACAAATACCCAACTATTGGAAGACAGGCTGGTATTGCCCATTTTTAGACAAGCTAGTTGGTTGGAGTATTTCTTGAAACTCATAGATTTCAATGAAGTCATGACACAACAATTTTCTTCCACACTAAAAAATGATAAAGCAATTGTGTAAGAGGTTTGAAGGTGGATGCTTCAGAAGCCACCATTGTTGAGGTATTAGGACTACCATGAGAAGGAGAAGAGTTTCTAGTGAGGGAAGATGCCATTGCTTCCAGGAACAAATTCAACGAACATGGAGAAAACCTAGATTCATCTTCTCAAGGTGCAAAAAGATTATCCTTACCAGTAGCTTCTTACATAGTCAAATACTTAACCTGTGATGGTAGGCAATCCTTGTTGTATACTGTCCATTTTAAGATTTTAAGCCATCTTTTCCATGGTAGGCATGTGAATGTTCCAAATTTTCTTTACAATTTGTTGAAAGAATGAGTTATGAGTATAAAAGGAAGAGGAATAACATAACATTATCACATTTTTGCTTAGTCACATTACTGATGAAAAGAAGTTTGAGAATTCAACTTCCACATGTTTCTTGGGAAAGCTTCCTAAATTACAACCATATCAACACCATCCTTGAAGAACCTGATATCATAGAAAGAGTAGAGGAACTTGTATTAGAAAGGGAAATTCCCTCTAGCTCCCCTATTGCGTCACCTACCCACATCATATGAGAGCCAGAGGAGCAGAACCTGCAGGACACTCAACCTACAGCCTTTGAACAACCTGCAATAGAAAGTGCACAAGATACCCCTTCCTTCATAGAAACACCAAGAACCAGGAAAAGGAAAGGTGACTCTTCTTCTACACCTGCAAGGGGGCAAAATAAATCCACACAACCTAGGAGGCTATCACACCACTTGAAGAGGAAAGGTTACATGAGAGGGTCAGTTAAAAATCAGAAAGAGGAAGATGTTGTTATGGTTGAGATAGACTTAGAGCTGAAGGGGAATTCCCCTGATAAAGAAAATACACCTATTTGGCATTATACAAGCACCTCTGTATCTGATTCATAGGATGCTTTTGTTGTAAGGAAAACAAGGAAAATAACCCCAAAGAACCTTGATCTAGAGGGCAATGAGTATACAAGTGAGAGGAATGACTAGTTTTTGAAAAGAGATAAAGAATTTTTTGTTGAACAAAAGGATATTGGCAAAGAATTACAGGAGGCTATGGAAAGGATAAAGCAATTGGAAGGTTTTTTGAAAATACACCAACAAAAAGATAGTGAGAGGGACAAAAGAATTGAAGAGTTGGAGGAAAAAAATTATAAATTTGAGCACGGGTCTAGGTTGGATGAATTGGCACATCTTGCTATCATAGAAGTAGGAAAAAAGAACTAGTACCCTAGGGTCCAATTCCTCCACTTTCAGTTCCCTCTAGACCATCTATAGTGACCTTATGTGTGGAATTATGGAAAAGAACCCAAGAGTTATTTGAGAAGAAGGATTTGGAAAAAAGAAAAAGCTAAGTTGATTTCCAAACACACCAAGACAATTGAATAGAAAGAGGCAGAAATAAAAAGGTTGAAAGTAAAGATTGAAGAAATAGTAGACAAGGCTGCACAAATTCTAAAGTGTAGACCTTCTGCATGAGTTTATGCATTATTTCTGTAGGAAAATTATTTGTGTTTTTTAGTTCAACCAGTTGATTAATGATTTTCCAATGTGATGCAGAGAATCTACACAATTCAACAAAATTTCAAGGGTACTTCTGACCCTAATCACAATCTGAGAAGATCGGTTAGCAAATCACCAAAAACTCATTCAAACTTTCAACAAAATCTCTTCATTTCACTTGATTCTTCATTGCTACAAAGCACCAACTCATCAACAATTGACTCCAAACCTTTATCAGACTCAAATTCATCTTAACCATCATCAACTTGACTGAATCAAAACAAAAACACTATTGGAAATCTCTGAACCAACCAACACCTCCAACATCCACCAAATTACACTTCATTACAACTTGTTTCCATAAGGCAAAAAGACAACAAATCACCCAAATTTGCTTCTAAACTTTTATTAGACCTAAAAAACACTTCAATAATCATGATTTTATCAAGAAAAAACTAAATACACTGCCTTATAACTCTGCGTTATCAGGTTCACAAATTCTTGTGCTCAAAGAACAAAAACTCTAGTAGTAGTCCACTATGCTTAAATCGGGTATATCTTTAACACCATATTGAATCTACACAAAAAAATACCAGATTATAGGACCCATTTGGGCCTAATTAAACATAATTAAACATAAGGTACACTTATTTTGAAAAATATATGAGAATAATTGACTGTCTCACAAACACAAGAGCCCCAATTAGGTCTAAAATACAAAGCAAGTACCTTAAATTCAACTCCCCAAATTTAAATAGCCTCAAATAGTCTTAGATCAGGTTAAAAAAACTCCAAATAAACCATCTTCTCAAAGAAAATCACTCACTAAAGCAACAAATAATGAAAACCTTACTTTCGGCTTAAACTAGGCCTCATACAATGAGGGTTTGTAGAAAGTATGCATTACAAACCTCCATAGACCTTGCCACTGCTTCAAACACCTGAGAATAGGTCTTCCCAGCAAAAAAAACCGTTTCCCAACCATCTTCAATGCTTCTTCAATGTATACTACCTTGGAGCCATCAATCTCATGAAGAAAACCACAAAATTTTCTAATTTTTTGTGAGGGCAACAACATTAAACCTATATTCACACCTTCCCCTACAATTATCAACACACAAAACTTTTAAAACATCATATTTTAACCTACTCCACCGAACTACAATGCCCAAATTGGTGGAGTAGTCATTAACTTCCAACTAGACTCTCAAAACCTCTATTTGAGGGTTTCAAAGTGTTTAGTGTAAAAATGATCTAAAGACTCCTAAACTTGATGAAAAATATTTAAATATTATCCAATAGGATTCTAACACATAATAATAAATAAACAAATCAAGAATTTAGCCTATAAGGTGTTGTACAGTCTGTACAAAAACAAGAGAGAAAATGCTGCAAATACAAAAACAAGCTACTTTTATTTAACTCAATTGTTCAAGAATACAAACTCCAATGCTTTGCTTGCCTTCACAAGGCCTTAAATAGATGTTTACACCAATTCCCTTGACTTACCATTCATCTTCAACCAACCAATCCTTCCCTTTACCCAAATGACTCTTCACATTCTTGCTTTTGTGCAATTTTGCAATTTTGCACTTTTTTGCAACAAAGTAGCAACTTTTACAACATTTTATAACTTGACCTTTCAATCACCTAGAGACCCTATTTGATGACTCAAATAAATTACATATGAAATTTTTACATGCTTTTCAAGATGAAAATTCAAATTTTACATAATGTTCCTAAAGAGGCATAAAATGTTCAAGGTGCTCCTGCACCACAATGTCAATGAATAGATTTTTTTTTGTTTTTAGAAACTTTCTCTGACTCTACACTGAAAATGCAAGAACAATTATGTGAGTTTTACTTGCATAATATTATTCTCTCAGATCAGACTGAATGGAATCCACTAATGTTTGTGGGGGACTTATATATTAAAGCACCGTCCTCTTATGTTAGGAATGAATAGTGACGTGGTAAGATCTTGTAGGAATATACTAAAAAGGAGAAATCTATTGCTTTGCAACTAAGGAAAGAATCCAAAGATCCCAATGCAGTTGTTGGATCAAGTAACTAGTTATAGGACCCATTGATCGCACCTTCCAGTTTGTGAAAAAGAAATGGGAGGAATTAACCCTTGAATTAAATAAAAAGTAAACTCACTCCCTTTATTATTTTATAGCCCATTATTAGAAGGTCTCACAAGTATATAGACATTGTAGGGGATAATGGACTTACATGGTTTCCTCTTACATTTCGTCCACCTCTTCTTCTCTACCTAGTGCCACATTGGACATGGAGGAATCGAGATGAAATAAAAACATCAGAGAATCTGAGGTTGGAAAAGATTCCATGTTGAAAAGGCTACTATTTGAGACAAGTTAAGGGAGTTGATGTGGTGACAGATTGCGGGGAAATGAATCTTTAGTACAACCTTTGGTCCTAAATGTTGCTTGAGGACAAGAACTTGCTTAGTTGGGGGGAACGATGAGCCTAATTAATAGCTAGTTTTCTCTTGTTTAGTTCATATATTTTAAACACTTTAAGCTGCTTATTTCATATACATTCCTAAACTTATATACCTTTTATATATTTTATGCCATCCAAACTAGACTTTGATGAGTAGAAATATAATTATGATATGATGATGTTTGCATGGATGAATGTGTGATTGTGTATGAAATTTAGTAATCATGTTTATAGGTTTTAGTTGTAACAAATAGTATCAATGATTCACTATTTTGGGTTACTTTCCTTGTAAAAAATTAAAGGTAAACATAATCATAATATGGAATGGAATCTAGTTATGAGGAAGTGGGTTATAAACATTTCATGGCTGGTTATTACTATTCATACTGAGTTTTTTATGTCAAAATTGAGGAGAATAAAATCATAGACAACAACATAGGAATAAAATGTGAAGGAAGGAATGCATAGATTGGAGAAATATCACAAAATGTGGTCACTGGAATGCATAGATTGCATGACAAGTGAAATGTATTTGCTAAAAAGATTCTAGAAATTGTTAAGCAAAAGTATTTTGGCAGATGTAAAAGAAATCCAAAACTCCACAACCTTGACATCATCCTCCCTATTTGCAATGAAATGGGAGTTTTTGAATGGGATAGGGATGTCCCTCAAAGTATAAATGACAAAGAACTTACATCATAATGAGTGCAATGGCGGAGAAAGAGAGATCTTCCAAGAGAAATGAGTCAGAATGTTATGATTAGGAGTTAGTAAATATTAAGCTTTGGGAGCTTGTGCAGTGGTAGTAGGAAGGAGGCATACAAGATATAATACTTTGTTTTAAAGGGATATTCTTTCCTTAGGAATATGGGTAATTAACAAATTCATAAGGCCAGATTAGAGGTAGGAAATGTTTGAATCCATCCTAATTGGTTTTATGTTTTAAATTTTGATTGTCTCAAAATTTATAGCTCTTATTATGGTTTTTCAAAAATTCAGTGAATAGGTGAAGGATATTTTGTTATTCATGAATTGCCTTAAATCACTCTATATTTTAATGCCTTCAAAAGGGAACCCATGGATAAAAGATAAGATAAGAGTTGGGTTGGTCATTAGAGTTGTTCCAGTATTATTCTCTTATGACAAATGATATTTCTTGTGTTGATGAAAAGTTCCAAATAGTTTATTGATATTTTATAATAAGTTTATCCCATAAAGTTTCACTGTTCTGAGTAACACAACAAGTGAATTCGACCTATTAAGGTTAACAAATATTAATTAAAATTCAATCAAAATGAAGTGTAGGTTGCAATATAATTGTTGGGTGATTCCATCTTGAAAACTTGTAACTCTTAGATTCACATGCATAAAGAAAATGAAAAGCCCATAAAGTTATGCTATAATGAGGTGACAATTTTAGGTGATTTTAAAGTATCTAAATTCTCAAGTGGTTTTTAGATCATTGATCATGGTTTCTAATCCTAGTGTACACCACCTTGTTTCACATGATCATTATTGAATATATCTAAAAATCTGACACCAATAACCTTGATCCTTTTTTTAAGTATTAAATAATGGCGTTGTTCAGTATGTGCAAGTAGTGAGAAATTGGAATACTTAAAGAAGTAATCTTAATTGTTGAATAAATATTTGTTCATAGTATGCTTATAATAAAATGGTAAAGAATTGTAGGTCAATCTTTAGTTACCATAAGATAACCTAGTAATATGAACCAAGAATAGCATACAATCAACACAAGCCTTGGCTCATGGTTGCATAATATTGTAAATAATGGTGATTCCATATAATGGTATCACAACCACACTTTATGTAACAACCCTCTTCTTAATACTCAAGTAATCTCAAGAATTTACTAGAAGGTAAATAACCTTAGTAAACATGAGAGAATTTTTTTTAAAGGAAAACATTTGCATAAGCACAAGAATAAAGTACAACTTTTCCAGATAAATACAAACTTGAATTCACATGTAATCATAACTAGAATCAAGCTAATTCCTTACAAAATTCATTTATATCACATAAAATAAATTTCAAGGGCATAAAGAATAGTTTTACCTCATAGATTTTTCTATCATAAGCCAGAACATGGAGTTCACTGCATCTGGAATGTCGATCTCTATCTTCACAAGCCTCAGAAAGTCTATTGCTACAGAGGGAGAGCATCATCTGAGTGCTTTTCCTCCAACCACGGACTCAAGTGGTCCCCCGTGCACTTCCAAACTGGAAGTAACCTGGCCCTTCTCGACTAGTATAGATATAAGGAACTGCCAGTTTCACCATCTGAGTCCTAGTGATGTGTACTACAAAACTCAATCGACCATACAACTCTAGATCCCTTCTAGCTAAGTATGATCATTTTGATTGGTCGTTCCATCTAGACACACACCTCTGACTTGTCTTAGAAACTATCTCATCCTATAGTTTTTCTTACTTTATTTGGTATTCTAGACTCAAACTAGTCATTAAAGAAAATCCATTCTAGTCAATCTGACTTAGAACTAATCCTTAATCTAGGATATTCATTCTATGTAAAGATTTAGGTATTTCAACCCTTTTAAAAGTCCCTTATTGCATCCTTGCAATATCTAGGGTTTATGACTTCCTGTCATTTTACTCTCAAGATTCAATACCCAACATCTTGATGCGTCAAATCGAGTTTCGACATTATCATAGAATCTCTTAAGGTATTAAAAAGACTTCTTATCTTGATCTATGGTTTTCTTCGACCTTTCACTATCAATCAATATATAAGTTCAATTTCATATCCGACATAAAAGTTATAGATGTTCTATATCCTCCTTGTTTCAATACTAGGGTTTAGCTTCTCTAACCCAACACATGGAAATATCAACATCCTTGCTTCTCCAAAGGTAATAACATAAGTATAACTAATCATAAGAACCAAATGCTTTTAGTCTTTCCTAGACCACTTGGCATTGTTTGAGTTCACACTATACGCACATGAACAAGCATAATTTTAAAGGTTTTCCCCCACCAATATAATATCAAGGAAATACTAACATTTCATATCAATGATCTTGATCTAAGTTAATCTTCCAACATAAGTTAGGTTTCACCTTCTCACCCACTATCAGGTGTCTTTAGCCATATGGACAACACCATGTCGTCATCAAGACGTACATAAGGTTATAAAAAGTATAAAGACATCCTTTTCAAATACCCTACCAGGGTGTTTCCTATAAGGAATATATCGAGGAAGGAAAGAGGTTTTTCTTTTCCAAGGACCCGATTATTAATACAAAGTCACTCAACAAGTAGTTAATAAAAGAACTCAAGAATAGTTATACATTACTCCAGTAAGCATTCTGGATAGAAAATCTAGGACTTTGTTGTGCTTCAGTCCTTTCTTCCACTTATTTATTTCTCAATTAGTCAAGCTTGGTTTACTACCAACCACAGACTCATGGTTTGATATTACCTTATAAATAATGAAAAAGAATCTCATAGTAAGCAATGATGGTTTCATGCTACATTCCCAACCATATCTATGCCAAGAAGGGTTTGAGGGTGACATACCCCGATTACCTTTTTAAGCATCTAAATCACTCTAGAACAATCAAGAATTAAGCTTTCTCGTTGTCGACATTCTAAATAAATCTCGCAAAGATTCATGCATGAAGTGGTTTATAGGCAAGACTGCCCCACTACTGGTTTCATAATCATTATTGTTACAATGTGTACGTATATACAAGGATAAGGCTATATCCATTCTAAAAGAAGAAAGATTGCTTTACTTACCGTGTACGCAATAACCCGTCATCTCTCGACTATTCTGAATTTGAACTTGAAGTTACTATGGAATTAGATAGAATTTGAGCTAAGTCTTCCCAACTTGATAGTCGTTACTTTGGCCACATTTATTCCATTTCAGAGGGTTTAGTTTCCCGGAAAAAATTTGCACAAGTCTATGTTGGCCCTTAGCCTAAACACCATAAATTCCTGCTCACTAGTATGGCCTGCCTCTTTTATTGACTGCCAACCCTTTAAAAGTTTAATTTGATATTTTATCCTTAAATTTTTGGCCGATAGGTTTCTAAATAACTACATTTGGCTTTCTCTATTATAAAGTAAGCCAGGGATGATGATGGCCTATCATTGTATCTTAACAAATTTCTAGGCCCTGCATCGCTATTCCCATATCATTTCGATGCTTCCATGACCATCTGTGGCGGATAGAGTATATGTAACGCAACAGCTCTTAATCCCCGATTCCTCCATGTCAGTGTGGCGAAGGACCTCCTAAGCAATGACATTGCAAGAAGAAACTACCTTCGATTACTAATTCTCTACAACTTCTAAAATATTCGACACCACCCCTTTTTGCACAGTCATATGGCACTCCTCCTTTGCATTCAGTCCCAATAGATTAGTTAAAGATTGGTTTTCCAAGTTGAGATAAAAGATCCTCTCCGAAACGGTTACCGCCATCCCTCCTCTTGCCAAGAATGGCTCGATGAAGATAAGCTCAAGATTCCGTTAGAATGGTAGTTATCTCAAAGATTTAACTCTACCTAGGTTCAAGATGGACGTCGCCATTGCCACGAGCAATTCCCACTATGCGAAATAAGCGCAGCCTTGCATACTATTCGTGGCTCAAGAACATTTAAAAGAGCATTCAAAAGGTAACAACAACCACCCAGAAATTACTATGTCGTTGCAAGTATAAGATTATACTCATAAAAAGATAGTAATCCTTTGCTGCCAAAACATTATCGATGTGGCTCAAACAACGAACCAATTGGTATTTTAGCAAGATATAATTATATTTATATATATTGGCGCATCTATGCCTGAATCCACTTTATCGGTTTGTGGCTCTTATAACCTTATGAGGATATTTAAATATGGAAAAAATGAATATAATTGTCGCCAAGAATGCTTGTCGTGGCCCTAGGGGTGTGCATATGGTTTAAATATAGAAAAGTATGAGGTTGGAAGTATCTTAGTCTGATCTAATATAGATTAAAAGAATTGAACAATATCTACCACACATGACTCACGAGATTCTCTTTACTAAGAGTTGAGTCTCATTGGTTAGCTCTTGGCTTATCTAGCCATTAAAGATTTTAATCATATATTTTAACATAATGACCTTTAAAGAAACTAAAAGTTTCATGGGCAAGAGTTGACGACATAGTTCGTTATGTTGTCCAATCAACGTACTCGCCAAAACTAAATGAACTCAATGTTAAAAAGAAAGTTAATAACCCTTAAGAGTATTAAATCAACACAAAGGTCGACTAATTGATTATTATCGACAAGCTTCTAAACACATTAAACAACATGCACTAGACATTAAACGACATCGACAACTTGTCGAGTCGAGAAGTAAAATTCGACCAAGAGAGTTGAGTATCACTCACCTGACTCAAGTAGGTTCAACCAATTTGCGCCTACACAAGACTTAAGGTGGCTTGAAACTATCATTTTCCTTATATCTATTCCCTTCTCTCCGATGATGCTCTCCCTCCTTTTCTCGGAGGGCGGAAACTGTTCCTTGAATGTGACTTGCATTCACCAACTCAAGATTAGTGTATTATTAATCATTTCATAATCCTTATATGAAATCATCACACCTTGACAAATTTTGAACACATGTCAATTTTAGTCAAATAAACCTAACTCATGAAAACATTGATTTTTCCTAACATTAAATCATTGAGTCATGCATAAGAATCTACTATTTACTTCAAAAGTAAAAAGTAAAACATAGTTAAAGTTAGGGATGTAACACTTTACTAAACATATCTTTAATGTTGAAACTCGATACTTTGATAATTCATTGATACCGTGGTAAATGCTTTATATGGGTACATGAAGTTTATCAACCTCTTCAATATGGGAACCCTGATATTGGAATTATCATGTGAACAAAGGAAGGTGACTACTATTTAATTTGACAATATTGTTGAGAGGGATTTATGAGATAAATCTTATGTAGCATCTCTGGATACCCAATTGATGACCATTAAGGTTGGGATTGGTATAAATGTCAAGTATGAATAAATTATCCAATCTATGAACTAAGCTATTATAAGAATATGAGGTTGCACCATAAGGTAATGAAAATTAGAAGATCAAGAATATTATTAGTATTGTTAGTAATGTTTTCATATATTGGATTAAAGGATATAGCGTGTTGCTAACTTTCTTAAGTAGGATTCAGGCATTGATTATACTCAAAGAAATCTTATGAATACTATTGAATGTCCATCAAAGATACCTATAAGGAATTTATGTTTAATTTATGATTTTTAATGGTATGTATGCTTTAGATGACACTAACACCTTGTAGCTAGAAGTATTGCAACCTGCAACAACTGGAAAACTCAACCCAGAACCAAAGGATTCTAGGCTGATTGTAGGGGAGATTCCATGGATGATGTAAATGCGATAGTTGCATAAATGATGGAGCGATCATTGGAGTGATTATTTGTGAGTCATCAAAGCATTCAATAAGATGATGAAGGGAAGAATACATTTGCAATAATCAAGAAATTGAGTGATTTTTTGCACATAGCACATCTCTATCATGCCATTAAAGTAGAGTTACAAACCTATTTGTCTTCTTCTATCTTTTTCAGTTATAATTTTAGTTGCAAAGAGTTTGTCTCTCTCTATTTTGAAGGAGAGTGGGCATCTCTATTTTTTCTATTTTTAGTTTTTATGCATATAAACCTCCTCCTGAACCTATATAGTTGGATCAATGGTTGATGAGAAAATCTAGTTGGAAGATATGTTTTGATAGTTATAGTTTTATTTCACAGACAATATCTTTGTTAGTTTTTTGTTATGCACTCATGAATGAGAAATCTGTGAAAATTCTTTTCAAATTATAGAGTTCAGTTATATGCAATAAAGATGTTCTAGTTTACTCTTATGATTAGTTGAATCAAGTAGCACATATTTGGTTTCTCCTTGGGTACAATAGCTTGAGCAAGGGCCACTCAAGGTACTATTCACCCACCTTAATTTCTATTGATAATTTAGATGTTTACATTATCATTCATTTCAATAGATTCTTCATTACATGCACGTGAATGATGTTTAGTCTCATGATTTAAGTTTTGTAATGCATCATTTAATTGTCCTCTAGAGTGAGTCAAGAAGTTAGAAGTAAGAATTAGAAGTACTAGTGAAATTGTAGAGTTTAGGTTTAGCAGTTAATAGTTATAGTGTTAATCTGAAGGTGCCCACATCATCAGTAGTAGATTAAGTTATTTCCCTTGTTTTGCAGTTTATGATTTATTTTCCTTTTTCAGCCTTTACTATTTTCTTGCACATGTGTAAACCACCTTTACTTGATGATATACGTTGTGTAGAGTCTATGAATGCACATACAATGCCAACATCATAACAAGCTTACGAAGCCCTGGTTGATAATTTAATGGAGTCTTTGCAAGGGTTTAGTGGACTATTCAACTAGGAACCTCTCCTCTGAATTGTGTGTCTAACACCAAGTTGACCAAGCTTAAGTGAGGCCTTACAAGTTGCAAAATTTATTTCTATCATTTCGACTAGTTTGTAGGTGGAAATCAACATCTTAGCTCCAACACCAAAGGATTGTAAAAAGTATTTTCAGAAGCCCTATGAAGGATCCATTCGCCCAAGGGTGAACCAATCCCTCTCCACGCATTAGAATTAACTTTTGGTGATAGGTACATGCCCTCAAATATCTCCCAAATCTTCCTGCAAAGTGTTGTTACAGTCTGTATATCATCAAGAATCTGCAATTTACATACCAGGTCATATAATTCATTTAGTTACATTATTTCAAATCATTCCTAATCATTCCTTGTTCTTAAAGAATTACAAACCCAAGTCTGATCGACTCACCATTAAGGTTGAAAGTCAATTTATTGGCTTTGTGATTGGTATTCTAATGAAAATTTGGGAAGAGGACCCTTAAATCTTAGGTTCTTTATATTGAGGACTTAGGGTTTTCCCCCTTTTCCCACCATTTCAAAAGTAAAAATTATTTAGCTATTATATAGATAAGATAAAAACATTCTATTTTGTAAAACTATATTTGATTTTTTCTTTAAACCAATTAATAGATCATTTAATAAGTACTACTAGTGCACAAATTAAAATCAATAATGAAAAAAATATTATTAATGATAAATTATATAATTTTATACTTAATTGACAATTACTCTCCTAATTAATTTTATGTATATATTTCTTTTATTTTTATTTTTTAAAATATATTTAAAATTTTCAAATAATTTATCAAAATTTCTCTCTATATATACAAATTTTTATATAAACATACAAAAATCTCTTACAAAAATTACTTTATATTTTTTAATAAATTTCTTTTTCTATTTTTTAGTTTAATAATTCAAACTAAAACTACTTGATTCTAAGAAATAAATTTAGAACATAGTTCTTTCTCGCATTAAATTAATGAAGCATATATTAATATTCTTACTTAATTTAATATTCCAATAAAGTAAACCCACTTGCAAAAAATCATCCCTCATTCTAATTTTATATGTTCCCTTCTTTCTTTTTCCCTCTATTTATAATTTTTTAAAATTATTTTATTATTTTTTTTGAAAATTTCTAAGATAAATAGAAAAACAATAATTAAATAATATTTTATTTATTTATTTCTAATATATTTTAAAAATATATTTCTAAGGATAAATGAAAAATATTCTTTAAAGTATTATTCAAAATAAAATTATAAATTAAAGCAAATTTATTTTAAGATAATTCTCAATCACTATTTTAAAAATGAAGATAATTGTTTCATTTTATTTTTCTAATATTTTACATATGAAAATAATGTTAAAAAATAAAATAGCTAATTTTCCTCCATTTAAATTAGTTTATAATTTTATTTTACTTTTATCTTATTTTAAACTTTATTTTATTTTATTTATTTATTTTGAAAAATCTAGATTGTGTGCATGCATTATTTTAATAATTATTTATTTAATCTTAATTATCATTATTTGATAATTTATTATTTCAAAAATTAATTGTTATTTTTTTGATAAATATATTATAATTAGTTATGAATTATAATGTTTCTAAAGTACTAGAAAGAAGGGGTCATGACATACCCCCCCCCTTAAAATTATGCATTGTCCCAATGCATCAAAACAATATTCAAATAAGTAAAGCTTATATAATTTCAAAGTTTTAAAATAAATGAGGGTATATATGTTGCATTTCAATTGAGTCTTCCTATGTGACATTATTTGTATCATACTAATCCCACTAAACTTTGTATTGATCTTCATCTTGTTATGTAATTGGTACTAGTGTCTTTCCAAAAAAAAAATAAGGCTTAAATTTTATCATTCTTGACTCTTAGATCTATAAGGCATGCCAATTCAAGATATGTTTACTATTTGGTATATAATTTTTAAGGAATGACACATGGAATACATCGTCAATTTGAATCTCACTTGGAAGTAAAGCTAGTTGATAAGCCACTAGATTTATTATCTTTAATATTTCAAAGGATCCAACATAATGGAGTGCTAATTGGGCCTTCTTTCCAAATAAAATAAAAAATTTGTACAACCTAACTCTTAGAAACACCTTCTCTCCAACTAAAAATATTCTCTAATTTTTGTTTTTATTTGCATAAATATTTTTCCTATCAAATGCTTCCTTTAACCTTTGCCTTATAGTTTTGATCTAAATTTTTATACCCTTCAACATTTTGGGACCAATTATAACTCTATCCTCTATATTATCCCAACTCAAAGCTATTTGACACATTTTTCCATATAATGCTTAAAACAGGGTCATCCCTAAGGTAGATTGAAAATATTTATTTTAGGAAAACTCTACTAGTCGAAGATACTCTTCACACTTTGACTGATGATTCATACAATACATGTGTAAAATATCTTATACTATTTAATTTATATTTTTTGTTTGTCAATCTATTTTAGGATGTTATGTTGCATTGAAGTTTAATTGTGTTTCTAAGGTTAAGTGTAGAGTGGTCCAAAATCTTGAAATGAACCTAACACCCTCCAATATGATCTTTTCAAGAACCCCATTTAGCATGAGTATTTACTTACAAATTGTTTTGTGAAGGTTGGAGTATCAATTGTAATATTTCCTAGTATAAGTTGAGCTATCTTGATAATTTTATTCACTCCTACCAATATTGTATTATGTCCATAAGGTGTCATTGGTAACCCCTATATGAAATCCATACTAATAACTTATCATTTATGATGTGCTATATCATGGGGATATCACAATCAATTGGATGACTATGTTACAAAATCCATACTAATAACTTATCATTTATGATGTGGTATATCATGGGGATATCACAATCAATTGGATGACTATGTTATACTTTAACTCTTTGACACTCTAAACACTTTTTCATAAAGAGTACTATATTCATCTTTATTATTAGCCAAAAGTATAGATTCTTAAGATCTTAGTTCATCCTATTCACTCCTAGATGTCATAAATAGGGTGTATTCTAAGATTCAGTTAGAATTAAATCTCTAAGTTTTCTAGAACTACAAACATATATTCTATTATGGTATCAAAACAACTCATCCTTATCAAAAGTACATCCTTTAAAGCTTAGGTCATTTGAATCAACTTTTAAATCTATTCTGACTTGATCATACCAAGGATTCTATTTTTTTCTAATAATACTCGATCTTTCAAGGTGGTTTTAACAATTACTATAGCCATCAAATTCCTTCTACTTAGAGAGTTTTCTACCCTATTTTATTTACCCTTAATGTACTTAATCCCAAATCATATTTACTAAAGAATTCCAATCATATCATTTTCCTTGCATTCAAATTTTATTTAGTGAAAATATATTTCAACTATGATGATTTGTTTTTAATTCAAAGGGCTTCCCTAATACAAAATGTTTCCACCTTTTAAGTGTGTGCACAATTGATGCCAATTCTAAATCATGAGGTGCATAGTTTAGTTCATGTGCCTTTAATTTCCTAAATTCATAAGCAATCATATACACATCCTACATAAGAACACCCTCTAAACCTTTCTATAGAAATATCGGTGATAACCACAAAGTGTCTATTAGGATCATGAAATCTCAAAATAAGGGTTAAACTCAACTTTTTAATTAAGATTTGAAATCCCTTGTCAAATTTTGTCCATATGAATCTATAGAGAAGGGGGATTTGCTGCTCACGAGTCTCTTGTTTTCCAAGAGAATCCTAGGCAACAGATCGCCCTAAACTACCTAAAACTTAGCTTAATCGAGTTGAAAGGTTGAATGAAGAAATTGCAAAGAAAAAAATACTAGGAATGACTTACAAACAAATTACTTCAAAAATACAAAGAGAAGAATTAGAAGATCTCAATCACAAAAGGGGTAGCTCTTAGGAAAAGGATAAAAGCACGTAATCAAGACGTTAGTGCTGCGTGTTGTAGTCCTAGAAGGGCACTAGCGTCTTGTATGGACAGAGAGCTAAACCCTTGGACATAAATGCAACAATCCTACTAGCATATACAAATCCAAGGTCTGTCTAACTAAACAGATTAACAAAAAATAGTAACTAACAGAAAATACTAAGGAGAGTGAAAGATTAACTTACAAAAGGTCTTGTATTTGAGATCTTCCTCCAAGCTTCACTTGGACAACCAACACACAAGATGAATGAGTAAAAATGTTGGGGCTATTTCGGGGCTTTCCATTGTTAAACCATCATTTTGGTGTTCCCACCTCCACAGACAACTAGATAGATAGAAAAAGTGGACAGAAAAAACAAATATGAAGTGATAAAAGCAATCCCCGCTCAAGGAGGAGAACCCATATCACAAGATAGAAAGCAAACAAATTGTCTATTCACAAATATACAAGAATCAAGAGAGCATTACCAATAGCCTGTGACCCCCTCTTAACTGCACAAATGCACCATTGAATGCTTGCAAGAGAGCTTTGGCTATTGGAGGAACCTCAGTCTAGCAGGGCTTCACTGTGGAAGAAAGATTGAGAAGAAAAGGAGTTGAGAATAGAGTGAGATTGAAAGATTGAACTGTTCAAATGAGAGAGAACCCCAAAATGAGAGCAAAGAGAGATCTTTTCTACTGCATGAGCTTGGAGGAGTCGTTACACTCAAATCCTAACTGTAGGGACACATGTCACAAGTCAAGATTTTGAGATTCCCATTTCAAACTTTGAGAAATTGCATGGACACTAGCATGCTGTGTTGACGTCCACACACCGCGTAGGCGTTCGACTCAGTGTTTTCTAGGAAATGAGGTGGTAGAATGTTGTCGCTTCGTTGTTGGTCCTTGTGGCATCAAAATCATGAAATTCTGACCCATAAGGTTCTTTTCATAAATGCAATTAAGTGTAATAAATGTAGGGCCAAATGCATGAATGTGAAATTTCCCCTAGGGTGCAGTTTTACGACATTACATTTTTTCCCCACTTTAGTGGGCTAGATTTTGGAAAAATTAGCCTGACTAAAGTAGAAAAGAAAGAAAACACCAAAAACTTGAAAATTTTATGGAATTACATGCCAAAAAGGATATTGTAGAGGTCGTAGAGGTTGAGTAGGTAGGTACCAATGATGCCTCCAACAATCAAACTCAACAAAAAATACAACATTTTTTATGAAAGCTCGTGCAAGGTTTCATTATGCAAAACTTCAAATTTTAGGTCAACTCAAAAATTGGAAGAAACTACCAAGGCAAGAAGAATGTTCAAGAAAAAAATTTGGAAGTTTGGGAGAAAAAGATGATAAAGAGGTGACTATATGCCCCCTCTTGGTTTTTCCCTTAGCCAGGTGGGGGAGAATCAAGAAAAATTGCGAGAATAGAATCATCGAGAAAAATTAGCCGCGGGGGGCCTATATATACCCGGGTGGGCCCCTAGAAGGGTCATTTTCACTATTTATTGTGGGAGTTTTGTTGATTTTTGTGAGAGAAAAGTTAGAAAAATGCCACATAGACGAGACTATGAAGAGTTGAGGTTGGACTAGTGTGTGGTTGCCGAGAGTGGGGAGGTTGATCAGGTAAGTCTGAAAACCTTGTTTTTTGAGCAGTTTGTGAGATTTTTAGCTAGTTTAGGACAAAGTGCAACGTAGGCATCCTGAAGATGTGAATTTGTCCCACCAACGTGCTAGAGATGTTTTTGTGCACTGGAGTTCACCATGTGTGGTAGCATCCAACCAACCATCAATGGTGGACCTCAAACAAGATCGCGTCGCACAGATGTCTGTGTGGCACACCTGTCTCAAAGGATAAACTTAGAAAATTCTTTATGCAAAAGATATATTTTTTTATGCTAAGTGTGCTAATATGAATATTTTTCATTTTTGTAGGACTATCCCGAGATTAGAGAGCATCCCAATAGGCAAGTGGTTTGACTGGTTCGAGATTAGGTGCGACACCTGAGCCGGGTAGAGGAGGAACATCTGTGATGTGCCAAATTTTGGTATGTTTACACCATGCCAGAGATGTTATTCCATGACCACATGCTCATGGTGCTAATGGAGCAGTGGGAGGCCATGACATCTACATTCCAGTTACTGATGGGTGAGATGACCATCACTCTCAAGGATGTCTACCATATCACTGGTCTTCCTATCTATGAACATCGGGTGACCATTGATGACGTGCGCTCTACCCGTGAGCGTGCAAAGGGGGTCCGGTACTACATGGGTTGAGATGATGGTGGCAATGAGTGACTATATATACATCTGATGGTTTGAGCAAGACAACACAATAGTCCCTCTACTACAATGTGTGATGGTCATCATGGTGGCCATGCATGTCACAATGGATTCACTGGGCTCTCACCTGCACAGGGGCCTCATTCATACCAATAGAGCGATGGAGGATCATAAGATAGTCTTTGTGTGGGGTCATAGCATGCTAGCACACCTGTACCATGGGCTGGGTAGGTTTGTGCATTACAAGTTTGTGAGCCTCATAGCGTGCAAATTGTTGTAGGTGTGGGTGTTCACTCACATCACATGCATGCAGCTAGTGGGTTATCCCTAGGTGAGGGATTATTCAGTGCCTATGGTCTACTGGTATGAGCTCATGAGACAATGGAGGCACAAAGATATACAGTTTTGGAAACTTTAGTTTGATGTTTTGCGGGTCAACTAGATTAGATAGTGACCATATAGATGGTTTAGATGGGTAGATGACTGTAGATATATGTAGAATCTACAATGCGATTGTTTTCTCTTAGGTTGCACAAATTATATCATCATGCCCTCTTACTGGAAAAGGGTTATGTGGTAGTATGGGATTGTACAAATTATCCCGCATATAGTCCCATCCTACACATGAGCCATGAGGAGCGCTACACAACTAGGTGACCATCGACGACCGTCCATCACCAACATCGTCCCTTTTGACAACGACAAGGATGATAAGGACTAGCCTTCGACACATCCCGTCGATGATGTAGGTGTGATTTGCGTCTTCCACACATGGTGGATGCTACACTGTCCTGCATCAGTTTTCCTAGCGGATGCCCCCAAGGGGGACCCGGATGTGTAGGGTGATGTATTGGTGAGGAAGCGAGGAGGAGGTGGAGGTAGGTAGTAGGAGCAATAGGGCGAGGAGGATGACACAACAAAGGTGAGATTGAGGTAGTGACAAAGGACGTCCTCTCCTCTGACTACCGTCCTAGTCATAGTGATAGTGCCAATTGCATCTATCAACTCGGTGGCAGTCCTACCAACACTTGTAGCAGCGTCTGACAATGGAGGCACCAGATCCAGCGTCATCGCTCACGCTGACCTACACTGGCAAGCTGGGGACCCAAGTACAAAATTTGTTTATGTTATTTCATTTTAGTATTTCAGTTTATCTCATGTATATACTCATATTTCAATTTTTATGGATATGTATCATACGGTACTGATGAGTCCATTCACTCTATGGTTGCAACAAACACACGAGGATGAATTGCACTCATTACATAGTGAATATCAAAGGTGTCCCCCTTTATGCCGATCTAGGGCATCATTCTCGAGGCGTACTAGCTAGTTTCAGTGGGGTGACATGCCCACCTTTTCGAGCCAATTGTGCATCTAAGGACAATGTACGAGGAGGGGTAGACACAGATAGTGAGAGGAATACTGATGCCATCACCTCCGTGGGATAGAGGGACCAATTATTGATAGAGCTACGAACTGCGCTCTTTGAGAGAGATGTGGCACCGACAAGAGCTAATAGTGCTAAGCAGACACTGATGAGAGCTAATAGTGTTGAGCAGGCACGTGACACTCTGCAGAGCCAAATTGATGACCTTAGAGGGCAGGCAACAATTGTGATGCTGGAAGGTGATCCGCAACTACAAGAGGCCTTAAGGAGAGTGAAGCTACAAATAGAAACCCTATAGTGAGAGATCAAAGGATTGCATGTAGCAGTATCTGGATTGTGGTTGCATAGATCCTACTCCATCTCCACCATCTAGCCTTAGCGACAACAACTGCGAGGACCAAATGGCTTGGGGAGCCATGCTCCCGGGGGCTAGACACTCATTTTTTGTATATCATTTTTGTATTGATGACATATTTTGTATAGCATTTTGATATATAGACATTTGATACACATATTCTATGTCTCCTCTTGAAACCCTATTAGGATTGTCTAAACAAATAAGTTCCTTAACTAAATATCATATTCTATAATTGGACAATTGTTGTTATGCCTTTTTATGAAATGTGTGCTTGGAAACAAAGTTTGGTTAGTTAGTCGTGTGTTGTAATCAAAATTTGAAATTTGTGTTTTTCCCTTAGTTGTATTTTATTGCAATTTTTTTGGGAATTACACAAATTAAACTGCTAATAGAACCTACAAAAAGAAATCCTGTAGATTATAAATATTTGGTTTGGTCTAAGACTTAAAATTAAATACTAAAGGTTTCTTTGTGAAGGTTTCAACATCTAGAGGGTTAGATGTCTTGGGAACAATGTCCAATTTCTAGTATTTAGGGTATAAAGAAGTTTGTGCAGCATGTCATTAATTTTCCTTAAAAATCAGCTTAACCTCCCTTTTTCTGAGCTCATTCTAATCATTTTGACTCCATGCAAATCTGTCCCTTTTCTTCCCTATGTTAATAAGCCATGGTACCCAACTCATGAACTCCCTAGATTGCACATTGTGTGCTTCCCTCTAGCTTTAATTGGATTTACGTATGCAAAATTTAACTTATTCAAGCCTACAAGGGAAGCCTCTATTAAAGTATTATTGTAATATTTAATAGTCATCTTAGCTTTTAGTTAGTCGGTAGTTTACTTTTAGTTAACTTAGCTTACTTTAGTTAGCTTTTAGTATCTTTTCATTATTTGCTTTAGTTAACAATTGTTTCTTTTTAGAAACATTGTCTTGTAATTCTTTATATAAGGAGTTTTTCCTCTCCTTTGTAAATAACGAATATCGAATATCAATTATCATTTCATGGTATTAGAGCATAGGCTCATTTTTTTGCAAATTTTTTGAGCAATAAAAATTCGTAGTTGATTACCTGAAGTTTTTTTGGAGATTTTCAAATTTTTTTTTTTTCCAATTTTTTTTAAGATAAAAATTGAGGATTTTTGTGAAGAGTTTTTGTGAACCAATTTTTTAGAAATCAAAGGCTTTTTGAAGTTTATTTTTGAAGGGTTTGTTGCAAAATATTTTGTGAAGGTTTTCAAGTAGATTTGAGGGTTTCTTTTGCAAGAAAGAGATCACTGATTTTTGAAGTGGCTTTTTTGCGATTTTTTCTGGGTTGAGTTCGTGATCTGATCTAGCCGATCTTGAAGAGTTTTTCTAAGAAAAATCTTGTTTTTTCAAAAGTTTTTTGAATATTTTTTTTTTGAAAAAAAACTTGTTTTTCAAAAGTTTTTGAAGATTTTTTCTGATTTTTTTTGCTTTTGAGCTTTTTAAAGATTTTTCCTAAAAAATCTTGCTTTTAAAAACTTTTTAAAGGTTTTTTTCTAATTTTTTTTGCATTTTTGAGCCTCATTTTAGATGATTTTTTGAAAATCATGGGAGTTGTGGTAGTTGATTGTTCAGGGTTTAGTGCCAACTGATCACAAACTTTACCTTGTTTTTCATGCTTTTGGAAAATAGGAGGGATGACATCAATGCAGTCTGACCAGGTGTCTACCTCTTATGCATTGATGGCTAAATGACCAACAAATTGTGTCAAATCATCTACATGGTACATCAATTCTAGAGCCTCTCGACATTTTACAAATAGGAGAGATTGGTTCATGGAGTATATGGCTTGCTCTAATTTCGTCATCTTTGGTGGTGGAAAAGAGTATACAATTATTGTCAAGGGAAACATCTAAATCACATGTAGTGGGAGAAATTTAATATTTCTCAATGTATACTATGTGTCGGGCATGGAGCTTAATCTACTCTTGATGAGTTAGATTATGTGACATAGTCTGAAGAACCATCATTTTTAGTTCACACAAGTGTCAAATTATTGATAAGGAGTCTAAGAAAACTATGGCAATTGGGCTCGAGGATCATGGGTTATATTGATTGCTTGATACTAGAGATCCTCTGGAGTGCTTTGGTTGTGAGGAGTTCATCTATCAAAACTCTTTGGCATCAACAGTATGGGTATCTCAACATTTCCTGCCTCTCTTAGCTGGCTCAAGATAATTTGGTAGAAGGCTTACCTGAGATTCAACAACAACCACATGGTGTTTGTGGAGATTTCCAAAAAGGGAAGCAACATCGTACTCTATTTTATGGTGCTTGTGGAGCTTTCCAAGTAGGGAAGCAACATCGTACTCCATTTTTAGATGGAAAGTCTTGGAGAGCATCTAAGGTTCTACATCTGGTTCATGCAGATGTTTATGGACCAATGAATACTGCATCAGTCACTGGTGCTAGGTATTTCCTCTTGTTTGTTGATTATTTTAGTAGGAAAATGTGGGTGTATTTTCTCAAGGAAAAGTCATAAGTGTTTAATGAATTTTAGAAGTTTAAGACATTAGTTGAAAAAGAGTCTGAATGTCAAACCATAAATCTTAGGTCAGATGATGGGGGTGAGTTATGTTCCAATCAATTCATCAACTTCTATACTAGGTATTAAGCATCATCTTACCACACCCTATACCCCTCAACATAATGGTGTTGTTAAGAGGAGAAATTGTACCATCCTAGAAATGGCCGGGTATATGCTATAGAACATGAATGTTCCTAAAAAGTTTTTGGCTGAGGTAGTGTATACTACAATGTACCTTCTTAATTGGTCTCCCACATAGGCCATCAAGAAGATGATCCTAGAGGAAGCATGGTCTGGGAGGAAACCAAGAATCACTCATCTTAGAGTGTTTGGTTTGACTGCGTATGTTTGGATTCCAGATGCCAAGAGGACCAAGTTGGAATCCAAGGCCAAAAGTTGATGCTAACAAGATAGAGTGATAATCATAAGGCCTATCAGTTGATTGATGTGGCCACTGATCATTTTTCATTCAATAGGGATGTTGTGTTTGATGAGGAAGGCGGGCCCTTTTTGCTCTCTTCTCCCATCAATAGTCCTAACAATCAGCCTCTAAAGACCAAGGATTTAGGAGCTAAAATTTTAGTAGCTCCACCTGTAGGGAGGGATTTCGATGATTCTGATATTGTGGAATATCCTAGGTAAGATCCTCCATCAGTAAGGAGGGACTCTAATGATTCTAATATTATGGAATCTCCTAGGAAAGATTTTGTACCAATAGATTTTCCTCAAGATAACCTAGATCAACATCTAGATGGTACTATTACAAGCATCCCAAGTCATGATGATGTTCATCTTGATATGGAAGAAGATGAATCTACTCCTCACCCTAAGTGGTGGGCAAAGCTCATTGGTGATGTTCATGATGATGAGCTTGTTGAGGGAAGATCATCTACAAGGAAGAGAAAAAAGAACACAATAAAATTTTCTCTTATGGTCAACATTTAGAGTGTTTATGAGCCCAAGTAGTATTCAAAGGCCAAGGGTAAACCTAAATGGGAAAAGGTTATATATTTTGAGCATCATAGTCTTTTGAAGAACAACACGTGGGTTTTATTAGTTCTTCCACCATGGAAGAAACCCATTGGCTGCAAATGGGTATACAAGGTAAAATACAAGGCTAATGAAACACTGGATAAAAATAAGGTTTGGTTGGTGGCTAAGGAGTTCACGAAGAGAGAAGGTATTGACTATGAGGAAACCTTTGCTCCTACAACAAAGATGAGCTTGTCCTAGCCATGGTAGTACAGTTTGATTGAAAGGTCCACCAGATGGACGTGAAGAGTACCTTCCTCAATGGAGATTTGGAGGAAGAGATATATATATGATGTAAACTCCCAGTTTTAAGGTTGTAGGAAAAGAGCATAAGGTATGTAGTTTGTTGGAGGCTCTTTATGGCCTAAAGTAAGCACATAGGGCATGGCACTTGAAGTTTGATAAGTATTTGGCTACATAAGGGTTTCAGAGGAGTCCCTCAAATGCAAATTTGTATGTCAATAACACTA
>VDFB02362272.1:0-20361 GCA_007258455.2 Sequoia sempervirens
TTACAATAATTGTAACCATTATTGTACTGTTCGTCATCTACACAAGATGCTGTGAAATGGCCATATTCGGCTCCAGCGTGAGAGCTCCTCTGTTGGCAGTAATCAATGAGCCTCACTTGAGGATGAACAGGAATGAGTTGCTGACTCCAACTGGCAATTTCAATAGAAATAATTTGATTGGCAAGGGTGCATTTAGCACGGTTTACAAGGAAATTCTTCCAAAAGGTTGTTGCAGTGAAATGGATGAAGATAGATATGGAGACACTCTCACAGAAGAAATTTTTTGCAGAATTGAAGCTTCTGTGGAAGCTGAAGAATAGGAACCTACTGAAAATTCTTAGGTTTTTAAGTGATTCCCAAGAGATGGCTCTGATCTTGGAGTTCATGCCAAATGGTAGCTTGGAGAATTTGTTGCATGGGGAAGCCAGGTGTCCCTTGTTCACTATGAATCAAGGACAAGTGTTGTTCACTATGATTTGAAACCCAGCAATGTTCAAAAAGTCCTCTTTAAACTCCGGCCTAGACTTCAAGTAATCATCAAGGACATCCAAAACACAGCCTTCTTCGTCATCCTTGAAGACCCATTCCACTAATGTTAAACCCTGATTCAATGTTTGAACATGTACACCTCTGTCTAGTAATCAGTTCTAATAGCATGAAGTCAAAACTGTACACATCTGACTTTGTGGATGGTCGCAGACGATATCCTCTCTGTTCAAAAGGAAACAAAACACGATTTCAGTCATGATCTAGATATTTAAGATGCCAAATTTTTAATCTTCTGCTTAGAAATTCTTTTATCTTTTTGCGGGGCTAGGTAATTTTTTGTTGTTGGGAGAGCAATAAAACTTGGTGGAGGGAGGGTGAGGAGTTGATTACCAATAGCAAGGAAGATTCAAAGGATTTTACAGGAACCTACAAGAAAAACTAATGTAATTCAGTTACAAGTAACTAAAAAACCATTTGTGGAAAAAATTGAAAAACTTTTATCTCGATAACGATTAACCTATAATGGGAACTTCACATGAAGTAGATGTAGCATAGAAGCCAACAAAACAACCATGATACAACTACAAGGACTGGCAACATTAAGCTGCAAACCAACAGTTTCAATCACAACATTAACAGCCCAGAAACAGCTCACACAATGGAATAAAAACAAATAACATAGGACAAATTGCCCAGAATAAGATTAGTCAGTGGCTTAAATTCAAAGAGTTCAGAAGAAAACTCACAGCAGTTCTACCCACTGAATTGCTGAAATGGATTTCCTTTCTAATTGGTCTCTCTCATCTTGGAGCCAAACCTGAATCAATGAATCAAAAGATTTCGTAGGGCTTCTGGAAAACCTTTAACTACAAAGACTACCTGGGCTTTCATTCTCCCTTTTACCTTTCTTTCTTGATTAAGAATGGTGAGCAAACAAAACAGAATCGGGACCCTCCTATCCATCCCACACTTCCCTCACAACACCACCCCACTTCATGCATTCTCAACTGAAACCAAGTTTTCTTCAAAGCAAAACCCACCAACCAAAGGACAGTCTTCAATGCTGTTGTTTTCTGTGGAAGACACCACTTCATTAATTTGAGAAAGATCTTTTTTTTTTTCCTTTTCCATAAATTTTTCTTTTATACTTCTCTACCAATATGCTTTTCTCCTCTATGTACTCTTCTACTCTAAAATTCAATCTGCATTGTACAATTAGGAAACTGCATTACTTTGAAAGACAAAGGAATTCAAGGATACAACAAAGATACTCTGCAAACTCTGCTCCTCCAAGAACGTGAAAATGGATATTACTAAGGCAGGAGAACCAAAAAGAAAAGAACTTACTTCTGACCAACAGGCTATGTTTTAGCAGAAAATTGGTGTAACTGTCACCATGACTAGTATTTGCAGTCCAAATCAAACCTTCAGATTAACAATGAAACACGTTCTCTCCCTTTCTTTAATAGATTATTCACAACACACTCTCAACATATGCAAAATTAAAATTCTACTCTTAACCTGGAACGAAATGAGATATGCCACTGTAACAAATCACTTCGTAAATAAAATGCATCACATACATAACAACCACAAGCTAAAGAGAGGATATGACCTGATTGATCCTGAAACCTTTTTCTATATTAGTACCCTGTAAAAGAGGATGCATTATACCAACCACAGGCTAACATCAAAATTGGGGAGTTAGGGGACCAATGTAATGGCTGTGTTAGCAGGATAGATTCTCCCACCCTTGGCAGGCAAGTTAAGAAAGCATGTTCATACTTCATACTATTATAGGCTCTCAAGGACACTACTTCTGAAAGCATAGTACATACTAACCCCCAAAAAAAGTGAAGGAAAAAATAAGGCTTACCAGGTGCTGTATAGCCAATGGTCCAAGTAGGTCCGCATGAACTCTGCCATACTTAGGTTGAATTTCTTTGCCACTCCAAAATCTGTTATGTGGGGTTCAAAGTTCTTATCCAAAAGAACAGTGTTGGGTTTCAAATCACAGTGAACAACACTGGTCCATGATTCATGGTGCAAATAGGCTAGCCTGTGGGACACTCCAATAGCTATATTCAACCTCTGCTTCCATTCCAAGGGTCACCTAGCTTCCCATGCAACAAATTCTCTGGAAGCTACCATTTGGCATGAACTCCAAGATCAGAGCCATCTCTTGGGAATCACTAAAATACCCAAGAATTTTCAGCAGTTCCTTTCTCAGCTACCCAGAATCTTCAATTATGCAAAGAAGTTCTTCTGTGAGAGTGTCTCCTCATCTATCTACATCCATGTCACTGCAACAACCTTTCCAATTGGAAGAATTCCCTTTGTACACGGTGTTAAATCCACCCTTGCCAATCAAATTATTTCTATTGAAATTGCCAGTTTGTCACATCCCCGTAAAAGATCTTTCACGTGACAGTTGAGGGCATAGAGAGTTAGACTCCACAACCTATGGCGACATCCTCTCTACTGGCAATCAAATAGATTGTTGAAAAGCTTAGGCACTTCAAGCGAATGCAGTGACAATTGAAAAAGATGAATTCCTCAATTGATATCATCATCTACTTAGAGATAACAGATTTTCACAACAGTGAATGTTTCTGGTTTAGATTGTGTTTGTAATTTTTACTCCTTGTGCTCTCTGATATCTCGATGGATCACGGAGTGTAATCCGAAATGTTGATACAAAAATTACAAACACAATCTAAGCCAGAAACATTCACTGAAAATCATCATCCTCCCTGCCTGCACTCGCCTGCACGAACAAGGGAGTGCAAATCATGGCGTGAGGAAGAGGAATTTTGTAGAAAAAGCTAAAGCAATGGAGGAAACAGGAAGAAATTGCAAAAGTAGGACGTGCACAGATTGGGAGAGAAACATGGTCTCATGAAATGCACAGACTGCAGGATATGAACGAAAGGGATTATTGAAGAGGCTTGAGAAACTCTCAGGCAAAACCAATTGGCATGTGAAATGGTAGACTGCACAACCGTTGCCCACATCTTCTCTGGATATGCTAAAACGAGAGCTTTCGAGTAGGGAATAAACATCTATCAAACATGAAAGATTAGAGGAATTATGTGAGAATGATGGCGTGCAGGGTGGAAGAGGTAACTGTTGACCTCTTTAAAAATGTGGTTTGGGAAATTTAAGGGCATCAAAAAACCAGAAAATGTGAGCAGAAGGGGTCGAACGTGATTGAAGGAGAGGAATGGAGAGTATGGCATGCGCAAGGAGGAGAGAGAGCATAAAATGGGGACGAAATGCCATAATAAATTGGGTTTCTTAGTCTGCAATGGCGGCAGGATATTCACGAGATGGAGTTGTTGAAAATGCTCAAATAACTTTAAAGATAATACAGTGGGCAGAGGAAAATGCAGTTGGCAGAGTCCGTAACTTTTGATGCCATCCTCCCCGCCTGTGTGGGAATGAGAATTTTGGGGAAGAGAGTATTAGAGTCAGTCGAATTACTGTTTGGCAGCTAGCAAACTTATAGTTGGCGTATCTCTCTATGTTACGGGCTACTGGATTACCTTGGTAACAAGATGAAGACTTCAGGCCTACATTAGAAATGTAAATACCTCCTACTTATGTACTCAACATCTTTAGGGAAGATAAGTACACTGCTCCATATTTTCCTTTCTAAGAGCAGGTCGTCATGATGCTCTTTAGTTTATTTTGCTTAGCAAGTCAGCGTTCAACATATTTACTAATTATTTGTGGAATTGGTGGTCTATGAGTATTTAATCTTTTTGCTTATTTTTCAATAGTCACTTTAAATTTATATTTATAACAATAATAATAAGTTGTGCAGTTAAAAATTGGAAAAAAAATAGAAACAAATATTAGAAAAAAAGGAAAGAAATTTTTGGAGCCAATGACATTTTTAACAATATGTAATAGCTCCTTATTTCCATCCCTCTTTTTTACAACTTGAGGTGAGGTCTCATGGGATCAGGCCTCGAATTTGACAGTCACCCCTACTGTCATATGAAAATTTTATGACAGTTTGGTCATTTAAATATCTATCAAAAAAATTGTATAATTTATGATTTTTTCTATAAAATCTTTTATAAATGCAATATCTTGAAAAATTAGAAAACAATGATAATTATTTGTAATAAATATAAAAGTCTACTGTTATAATTAACAACTAGCATACATATATTAAATATTAATATATATAAAATATGCCGAGAGTTATCATTATCGAGGTGCCTATTACATTAAGAAAAAATGATGAAAATAAGCACCTTGAGAAGGATAACTCTTGGTGTATTTTATATATATTAATATTTAATATATGTATGTTAGTAGTAGTCGCGGCACATCATGTAACACTAATTAAACATTAACATTATTTTAATACTAACAATAATTGATCCCTAACCTTAACCTCAACCCTAACCCGAATATTTGTCATAGAACCCTAACCCTATTGAAATTCAACCCTAATTGAACTCTGATCCTAATTGAACCTTAACCCTAGCCCTAACTCTAACGTTGATCCCAAGATTTATTTTAGAACCCTAATCCTAATCCCAACCTTCACCCTAATACTAACCCCAAGATTTATCTTAAGACCCTAATTAAACCCTACCACTAATTGAACCCTAACCCTAATTGAAGTCTAATTTTAACCTTAAACCTAACCCTAACCCTTATCATAATTCTAACCCTAGCCCTGACTATAACCATAATTGTAATTCTAACCCTAACCATAATTTTAACTCTATTCATAATTCCAATTCTTACATGAACCCTAATTTTAATGAAAACCCTAATTCTAAGTGTATTACTAAATGAACCCTAACTCTAACCCTAATTAAAACTTAACTCTAGTTGAACATAATTAAACATTAATTGAAGTGTAACACTAATTAAACATTAACATTAATTTAATGCTAACAACAATTGATCCCTAACCTTAACTTGAACCCTAACACTAATCTTAACTTGCAATTCCTAAGCCTTATCCTAACCCTAACTGTAATAGAAATACAACTCTAATTTTAACCCCAATTAAACAAAAACCCTAACCTCAACCCTAACCTGAATATTTATCATAGAACCCTAACCCTATTGAAATTCAACCCTAATTGAACTCTAACCCTAATTGGTTCCTAACCCTAGCACTAACTCTAACACTAATCTCAAACTTTATTTTAGAACCCTAACCCTAATCTCAACCTTCACCCTAATGCTAAACCCAAGATTTATCCTAAAATCCTAATTAAACCCTGCCCATAATTGAACTCTAACCCTAATTGAACCCTAACTCTAATTGAATTCTAATATTAACCTTAAGCCTAACCCTAAACCTAACCCTAATTGAGTTCTAACCCTAAGCCTTATCCTAGTTCTAACCCTAGCCCTAACTATAACCTTAATTATAATTATAATCCTAAGCATAATTCTAATACTAACATGAACCCTAATTCCAAGTGTACTTCTAAATGAACTCTAACCCTAACCCTAATTAAAACCTAACTCTAGTTGAACCTTTACTCTAACATTAGCCCTAATCCTAATACTCATAACCCTAACATAATCGTATTCCTAACCCTAACCCTACTTGAACCCTAATCTTAATCCTAACCTATTGCTATATAAAATTTAACCCTAATATTAACCTTGAGCCTAATTGAACCCTAACCCTAATTGAACTGTAATTAAACTTTAAGTGAACTTTAACCCTAACCATAATTAAACTATAACCCTAATTAAACCTTAACAATAATTCAATACTAACACTAACCCTAACCCCAATAGTAATCCAAACCTTAAACCCTAACCCAAATGTTTATCACATAACCCTAGTCTAGGCTTAACTTTAACCTTAATTAGACTCTCACCCTTACCCTATCCCTAATTAAACCCTAACACTAATTGAACGTTCATCTTATTTCATCCCTAACATTAACTCTAGCCCTAATTGAACCCTAACCCTAACCCTAATTGAACCCTAATCCTAACTCTAAATCTAACCCTAATTGAACTCTAATCCTAACCCTAACTCTAATTAAACCCTAACTATAGTAGTATCCTAATTCTAATTGGACCCTAATAAACTCTAACCCTAATTATACCATAACCCTAACCGTAAACCCTAATTAAATTGTAACTCAAATTGAACCTTAACCCTAATACAAAGCCTTACCCTAATTGAACCCTAATCTTAAACCTTACCCTAATTAAATCCTAGCCTAACCCTAGGTCTACTAATATGACATCACATGATTTGTTGTTTTTCATATCTAACGAATACATTTCATTCAATTATGAGTACTCATGATCAACACTAACAACTTTAAAGTCGCAAAAATTTATACAATGTTATTGAAAAATTTGGGCATCAAATAATTGTTTTTGTCATAACTATAGGAAGATGGTCAAGTACTGGATCCTTTTCCTTATTAGATTATTTTTTGAAATTCTTGATTGATTGTGAAATTAGTTATTGAAAAGAAAACTCTACAAGAATATTGGATGTTGCATAAAGCCTTAATGCCTCTTTAGATGTCCTTTAGTTATTTTTCAAATTTTTTTATTACAATTTATTTTTTCTAGTTGTCTTTTGATTAGACTTTTATTAAGTTTTTATTTGTCTCTATTGGACCTATGTTGGATAAAAGACCTCAACTATTGTCTATGCTATTGTTTTCTTTGTTGACTTCATTAAAGATTATAAGACCTTTTGAAAATCTTTTCTTAAGTATCCTTATCAAAATTTATCAAGAAAAAAATTTAAACTATATTGAAGTGTCGTTTAATTATATATTCATTAGTTAATTGATAATAGATATCAATTCAAAATTTATTATAAATATTATTATATTTTTAAAATAATCCTTGATAAATAAAATATTTCAACTATATTATATTAACAAAATCAAAACAAAATTTTAAATATTAAGAATAACCTATGAATTCAAGGGAAAAACTAAAAAATGACAATTTAGGAAGAGATATTAAGGTAAAAAGTAGTTTTAGAGATCTTCCCACCAATAAATTTCATTGCACCTCCCTTCACATCAAAGAAAGCTATCACCATTTCGGCTATGTCTCCAATTGGTATAAATGAACAGACGAGGAAATAATGTTCAATATGTAATAATATACACCAAATATTAAACTTCTAAGCCAAATGTGTCATCAATGCTTGAGAAGAATGAGTAAACCCATCTCATAATAATGCATAACTCAATGTTTTCTTCTGGTAGGACTCCTTGACTGATGTCCACGAGGAGACCTAGAAATTTTAACAAGGAACCAAAAAACAAAAACCTTGGTACAATTGTATTTTCCTCAATGGTCGCTACAAAGAAAATATAACTCCGGTGATTGTTTGGGCGTCGAAATGGGCCATTGTTGAAGGCCCGATCAATAGATATGGTTTGAGTCAATAATTCAGCACCATTAATATTTCCTATTGTAGCTTGAGCTTCATTGAAAGTTTCATACTATATCAATGCATATCCCTGTAGCAGCACACCAAAATTGCAAACAATGACAAGAAATTTGAGAGTTGTTATGTAAAGAACTAAATCAGAGAACAATAGTACATAAATATACTAATAATTGGACAATTCAGCATTAAAAAGGTAATTAACAAAAAAATGTTTGAAACTGCATCGTGATTAAGTTCCATTTAGCAAGCACTGGCTTCAAAAATGTATATTGTCACAATCATTACAACATTGTCAAAGCTGCAATTCATTTATAGGTTTAATGATAATAACAAGAAATAGTGACTGTTTGCAGTGAATTCGCTTGGGTTTGACAATGTAATGAAATTCGTAGACAATATTTTAAAATGGTTTCACTTTTCAAATTTGTGTATCACAAGAAATTCCCTAAGAACCAATTAACCTACACCATAGCTTTTTTAAAAGTCATATCTTGGAGATCACAACATGCTCTGCTTGTACCCATCTCATTCTGTTGATTATTAATTCCTCCAAATCACGGTATAAGTGGGAAATATGTCCATCACTACACTTCTATTCAATTTACAAAGGCATTTCATTAATATCTATTTTCTCATTTGGAATGCACCCATTACGCTCATGACAATTAAGAGAATGTTCAATCACAGAAGACAATAAACAAAAAGTTCTCCAATCAGCACTACTTCAATAATAATTGCAAGGTTAAAAAAAATTACTTGTTAGACAAGTGTGCATGTACACCACGTCAACTATGAACACAAGGGTATACCCGGTATATTGCACAAGCAAAGTGGTTGTATACAAGATTATATAGTACAATGTACTTGAATGCATGATTTGATACCCAAATGGTGTTAGCTCTTGTATGACGAACTGTTGCACTTATGGAATCGACTTTCATGATCCCATTGTTTCTAACTTGATTTTTAAGATATTGCGATAGATATACAAATAAAAGGGTTCTTTCCTAATATTTTGAAATGTGGAAGATAGAAAATAGATTGGGTGTGTTTGTTGCAGGAGGGTAGATAGGGTTCTTTCCACAAACCTCTGGGATTCTAGATCAAGCACCAATTGAATTATGCAGCTAACATATAAAATCATAAATATATAATAACATAAAAAATTTACATAGCCATTGCTTACAATGAGATGACATCTCTTGCAGGAACTTTTTCAAGCATTAATACCTGTACTTCACTAGGCCTTCCATACATCCCATGTGCCTTCCTACTTTTGGAATTAAAACTTAACTAATGCATACATTTTAACTGGCAAATGATAAAAAATCTTATGGGATTTCAAAAACTTCCCAAAGCTGCCACTCACTTCATCTCCAATGCAAACACAAACATGTTTGAGCTCTAAAGACCGTTATTTCCGAGTAGCACAATTGATATATGATAAGTTGAAGTGCAAAAGATATTTGAATGTTATAGGAGTGGGAGTCAAAATTGCAGCAGTTAAAAGGGATAGAAAATGCAGAGGACTCCACCATGAAGAAGCTCAACTTAAGCTGTGATTATCTTCTTTCCAGAGGACACACGCATATCATTTTGGTCTCTTTGTAAATTGGAAACAGATATACAACAGGATTATATGATATATCTGTAAATGGCAGAAGGGTTTATTCGACAAGAAAAAGGAAGAGAACAATTTGATATTGGTTTGAATTACTTAAAGCAAATTGAGTATCTATATTTGCTGGAAGTGAATAGACTTGTGTTTAATTATATTCAATAATGATTTTTAATTATCTAAAAATGATTTTAATTAATTATGAATGTTATTTTTATTTTTAAGATTGCAGGGGTTCTATAGGGCCCCATCCCAATGAAAGTGTACAACGGAAACTATAACAAACTACATCAACAGCCTTATCAGGTGCAGCAATAGAAAGCTTAAAAAGTATCTAACAAATACTACCTATACTAATCCTACATAGAGAGCGGTGGAACTATAACAATATGAACCTTACATCTGACAGGAGAAAACAAAACCCAAAACAGAAGAGAAGCTACATACTATTTGCATTATATATAAAATAACTGTCTGCAATAAATTACTCAGACTTATAATTTTGCTACACTCCAACGGTTCAAGCCTTCATCCCTAGACAAAGTCTTCCACCATGCAAGTTGTTTGTGCCTTCCTGAATCCAAGCGCCTTGTCCTGCCAACATCTATGTCCCTTGTCGCCTGAGCCACTAACACAAATTAACTAAATGTTTTGACTGTTAATTGGGTTTTCTAAAACAATTTAGATTTAAATGCACAAAATAGGTAGTTTTTGTTTAAAATATATTGTTCGCCATGCCTCAATTAGTTGCAAAAATTCTGGATTATCTTAACTTGCACTATTCTTCAAGTTTTATGCATAAAAAACAGAAGGCTTTAATGAATAAATGTGTGTCGTGTATATCTTTGAGCAAATGCGTGATCTTTTTGTCATTTTTATCTTTTTTCTAGTACTGGAAAAGAAATTCAATGCTATATATTCCCTACCAAAGCCCACAAAGTCCATCATTTCGCTCAATTCAATCCATTTTTTAGCTATTGCGAACCCTAGTCTTGCAAAATATCATTTGGCTCACCAATTTGTACAAATCCCTGTGGTTATTACAAATTTCTTTAAGCAGACAAGCATAAACTACATGGTTGAACTTACGACTGGACATATAAGATTTTCTTTGGTTGTTGCACTGGTGGATGCACGGGTCTCTTGCTTAGTGTGTGACGTTTCTCATTCAATAGATCCTCATCTATGCACGAATTCCCTTCACCATTTACGGCTCTGCTCCAACTCTTTATGAAAATCAATGATGTCAAATACCTGCAGCGTGGTTAAGAACGTCTGACCATGAATGGGAGAAACTGTGAGCAAACACATATGGCGTTTAGGGGAGAGATAAATCGATGGAATGCTTGATCTACTGTTACAACAAGAGTATTCGACTACCACCACCGATACTTTTCAGCTTCTTCTTGCTCGTAACCGCCACCGTGACAGCCAACGAGGATGTCAAATTTTTTAAAAAGGTTTTTTGTTTAGAGTGAAACATTCTTCCCTCTACAATTGAATATATTAATTAATTAATTAATTAACAAAAGTTTCTAATTTCATATTAAAAACAAATCTTGTTAAATATATTCTAAAAAGTTAAAAATAACTTTATTCTATTTTGAAAAGATTCTAAATTAATATATATTTTTGTAATAATATTATAAATCACATATACTAATATAAAAAATGATAACTATTACAAAAATGTCAAAAGTTTCTAAATTCATATTAGGAAATATTCAAAAAAGTTATATTTTATTCTAAATTAATTTATCATTTTATAATAGAAATTATAAAATGATATATATTATAAATTAAAATATTATATTATATTTTGCTTATAATATTAAAAACGTTCAAATAGACCATCATGGGATGACTTCCCGATCTATTTTGAAGGAGCAAGGGTCTCAAGCACAAAAAAAAATATGCTACAGGATTAATTATAATATTTTCCTCGATAAATAGCAGCCCCTACTTTTCAGCTCAAAAACTTAAGTGGAGACAAAAGGGGTGGGACTAGAAATTACCCCACCAACTTAAGTTTTTTTCTACCACTTGTCAATGATATGAAGTTTTAAAATTATCACATATTAGTTTTTTTATTATTTTATATTTATTTAAGCCATTGAATTAAAGATGCAAAATAATAAATTTCACAGACCATAGCTTCCATAAATATAGGAGTTTAAACTTTTAAGCTTAAATTATCCTATAAAATTCATGGGAACACCCACTTTAAAATAATCCTAAAATATCTTAGCAACACCCACTGAATTGTTTTTAGGAAGCCCCCCTCCATGGGACTCCACCCTTTTATTTTCAATTCCTAAACAATAGTGAGACCACCAGCTTCCATAAATATAGGAGCTTTTAAGCTTAAACTATCCTATAAAATTCATGAGACTACCCACTTTAAAATAATCCTAAAAAATCTCGCATTTTAGACCGTATATTACAACCTAAAAATTTATTAGACCGTATCATTTGACTTGCTATATTTTTATATAACCGTAAATATGACGCTTCAAATTATTATTAAACCCTAAAAATTTATTGTAGGCATATATATATATATATATATATATATATATATATATATATATATATATATATATATATATATATATATATATATATATATATATATATATATATATATATAATAATGTTTATGATAAAAATATAAATTAGTTTATAATTGGAAATTGAAATAATTATTTCTAATTTCACTTTATATTAATATATATGATTTATTATAAATATATTTATTAATTCAAAATCTATTGAGAATATAATCTTTTCAAGATTAAATATAGTTCTTTCTAATTTTTTAAAGATTTTGACTTTTTTACTAATAATTATCATTGCTTTATATTAATATATATGATTTATAATATTTATTATAAAAATATATATTAATTCAAAATCTTTTCAAAATAGAATATAATTGATTTTTAACTTTTTGAATATTTTAACAAGATTTATTTTCTACATAATTTAGAAACTTCTTGTTACAATTAACAATAAATTTAAGATTTAAGATTTATTTCTAATTATCAATATTTTCTAATTTTATAGTTTTTTAATATATATATAGGATATTCTTATGAATAACAACATAGCACAAATTTTCATTGTATTTTCAAAGCATTTATTTTATAGCATTTTATTTTCAACAAGATTTATTTTATAGCATTTTGTGTACAGTGATTCTTAGCTTTGATTTTCTTCAATAGAGCATTTGGTGTTATTGGTGAGATGTTGAATTTTTTTTTACCTTTTACAAATAATTTATGGTTTTAGATAAATGAATTTAAGATTAAACTATAAAAAAAAATTGAACAATAGCAGTGAATTTCACTTTATAGCATTGTTTTTTCAACAACATTTATTTTAAATGATTCAGCTTTGATTTTTTTTGAGTAGTTGTGTTTTATTGGTGAGCATTTTAAAATTTTAGATAATGAGTTGAATAAGGATTAAACTATTTTTAATTTTATATAATTATTTATGGATAGGTTTGAAATTGATATTTAAATATGATTTTAGATAGATCAATTCGCGGATTGAACTATTTTTAATTTTATATAATTATTTCTTGCTAGATTTGATTTGAAATTGATATTTAAATGTGTTTTTAGATAGACCAATTCAAACATTAAATTAATTTTATTTTTATTTAACAATTTCTTGGTAGGTTTGGCATTGATATTTAAATGTGTTTTTATAATATTTATACATATGAAATCAATAAATTAATTTATAGTCAAAATAGTAATACAATTTTACAAATTAGAGAATAAATATATAGAAAAAACACTCATATTGTGAAATATAATTATTCTTAATCTGATACTCTATACATTGTCAAAATGTAAATTACATATATATAATTATTTAATTATCAATAAAATTGATTATATGCAATTGGATTTACTAATTGAGTGCATGCATAGTTTCTAAAATTTGTAAATTTTCTAACATAATTATTTTATAAAATAATATTTCATAGATTACTAATATATTGATTTTTTTAGGTACTTCAAATATTTTTTTTAACAGTTAAATTTTTTCATAAAACATAAAATGAACAAACCGTCACAAAATTTTCATATGACAGGTATTTAAATGAACAAACCATCACAAAATTTTCATATGACAGGTAAGGGTGGCCGTCAAATTCCTAGACTCCACCCTTTTATTTTCAATTCCTAAACAATAGCCACTCCATTTAAATAGGGAAAATTTTCAAATTATCCTTTTCCCTTATTTATTTTTTCCATGGGAACACTTAAGTGCTTAAATTTAAGTAGAAAACGGCTTTAAACAACCACATGGGGACAAGGGGTAAATAGTATTTAATACTAAATTATTCTCATCTAAAAAAGGAGTTTGAGAGGGTCATGGTAGGCAGCTCACGTTGCTTAAAATGACACTAACTAGGCAAATATGTCATGATAACACTATTATTGTTACTGTTTAACTCACTCTATAATGTGTTATGAGGCATGTTCTTAGATATTTTATAAAGTTCTTTTCTTTCCACTAGAATGTAGGTGTGATTTAGGGGGATATCTCATTACACTCCAAGCTAATATAGAATTGATAGGTATATTCTATTCATATGAGGAACATGTAAATTTTATGTGATATATACATTATTTTAATAATATAGTGATTTGTGGAAACATGATACTTGAGTTCTCTTGATTGATTCAAGTATCAAGAAACATACTATTGTGCATGTTATAATAATCATTATGACATGAAGATTATATTTTTTATTTATTACATTAAATAGCATAAGTGTAACAATTAAGTATGGATAGTTGTTTAGTCAATTGAATAAAATGATTTCCCTTCCTTATAATAGGACATTTCATGGATCCATATCGAGGCTTGCTTAATAGTTGCATTGTGAAGATATTTGGCTATGGTTAGCTTGTACTATAATATTTCCTTAGTTATAATACCTTGGTATATATGACAATATTATTATTAGTTTGGGCCAAGTGTGTTGACTGTAGATGTATGAACAATATTGAGAGACTTCCTATGAAAACATGAGTAGGAACTTGTTATATGGTATTGCATGCTACCATTGTTCATTTCATAATGATGAATAGGTGATCACTATGAAGGGATTAGCAATCATGTTTGTTATCCTTGTGCTTGGTAGTGTGAACATTGAATTTGGGTATGATATATTGAATCTTGTCCTTTGATTATGTTTGTGCATTAAATAGGAAGTCCTAAATTTAAAAATATAAGCTACACATGTGCAAGAGAAGTATTATTACATGTTGTAGGGTGAGGTTTGAGAATCTATACCATACTAAGTGGAAATACTTTAACTACTTTTATAAGTGAGGTATTCACGAGTAACCCTTTTGAAGATAATGTTGTTCATGCCATTTTAGCCCGCTTTCTTAATGCAATAATAAGACATGCTATATAAATTCTAGAATGGTATTGGGTATTGAGTAAAAGCCTTTTGATGACTACAAAATACATATTGACCCCTTGAGCATAAGAACCTCTACGCGTTAAATTTATTATGTGGATTTCAAATGAAGGTGTGAGTTTGTGTGAACAAGGTAGTTTCATGTTGATTAATAAGCCTAGCCCCTATCTGATAAAACAATCCTTGTAGATGTTCAACCCAGTTTATGAATATTAATGGGTGGAGTGGATCGATGACCTCAACATTCGTGAAGGGGGGTGTTATTTTCACCATGACTGGTATTTGCAGTCCAAATCAAACCTTTAGACTAACAATAATCTCATAAAACACCTTCTCTCCCTTTTTTTAATAGATTATTCACAACTCACTCCCAACATATGTAAAATTAAAATTCTACTATTAACTTGGAATGAAATGAGATATGCCACTCTAACAATTCACTCCGTAAATAAAATGCATCACATACATAACAACCATAAGCTAAAGAGAGGGTATGACCTGGTTGATCATGAAACCTTGTTCTATATTAGTACCCTATAAATGAGGATGCTATTATACCAACCACGAGCTAACATCAAAATTGGAGAGTTAGGGGACCAATGTAATGGGTATGTTAACAGGATAGATACCCCCACCCTTGGCAAGCAAGTTAAGAAAGGATGTTCATACTTCATACTTTTATATTAGGCTCTCAAGGACACTGCTTTTGAAAGCATAGTACATACTTTAACCAAAAAAGAAAAGTGAAGAAAAAAAGGCTTACTAGGTGCTTTATAGCCAAAGGTCCAAGTAGGTTTGCATGAACTATTTGTCATACTTAGGTTGAATTCCTTTGCCACTCCAAAATCTGCTATGTGAGGTTCAAAGTTCTCATCCAAAAGAACACTGTTGGATTTCAAATCACACTGAACAACATTGGTTCTTGATTCATGGTGCAAATAGGCTAGCTCATGGGCCACTCCAATAGCTATATTCAACCTTTTATCTCATTCCAAGGGACACTTGGGCTTCCCATGCAATAAATTCTCCAAGATACCATTTGGCATGAACTCCAAGATCAAAGCCATCTCTTGGGAACCACTAAAATACCCAAGAATTTTAAATAGGTTCTTTCCTCAGCTTCCTCAAAATCTTCAATTCTATAAAGAGATTATTTTGTGAGATTATTTTGTGAGAGTGTCTCCTCATCTATCTTAATTCATTTCACTACAACCTTTCCAATTCTAAGAATTCCCTTGTACACGGTGTTAAATCGACCCTTTCCAATCAAATTATTTCTATTGAAATTACCAATTTGTCACATCCTCGTAAAAGAAGATCTTTCACATGAACATTGCGAGGATAATAAAATAAATAAATAAAATAACATGTCAATCAAAAGCATGAGGAGATCAATATGGAAAAGGTATGGGCATCGTGTGGTCAAAGAAAATAAGAAATTGAAGATACCACATACATTTAAGAAGAATGGCACAGGTATGGTGGGGATGGTTGCAGGCATGGCATCCCAATTTCCTGAACCATCCAAATGACAAGTTAGCAAAACAAAAAAAGGAGTTGCCTTGGCAATTTTAAAACACTAGCAACCCCATAATCTGCACTGGACCTCTAATTCGAAACAATATGGGGGCGATTATGGGGGTAGTTAGGGGTTGTAGTTGTTTTGGACGCGTGACAGTTTAGGGAATAGAGAACTAGACTTCGCAACCTATGACGACATACTCTCTATTGGCAATGGAATAGATTGTTGAAAATGCTTAGGAACTTCAAGAAAATGTAGTGTCAGGTGAAAAGATAAATTCCTCGATTGATATCATCCTCTCTACCTGCGTGGATAGGGGAGTGAAAATCATGGCGTGAGGAAGATGAATTTTGTGGAAGAGGGTAAAGCAATGAAGGAGAAAGAAAGAAATTGAAAAGGAGGACGTACACAGATTGGGAGAGAAACATGGTCTCATGGAATGCACAAACTATAGGATATGAGAAAAAGGGATTATTGGAATGCACAAACTATAGGATATGAGAAAAAGGGATTATTGAAGAGTCTTGAGAAACTCTTAGGAAAAAGCCATTGGCATGTGAAAAGGTATATTCCACAACCGCTACCCACATCTTCCTTGTATATGCTAAAATGAGAGTTTTTGAATAGGGAATAAACCTCTTTCAAACCAGAAAGATTAAAGGAATTCTACAAGAATGATGGCGTGCAGGGTGGAAGAGGTAAGCATCGACCTCTTTAAAAATGTGGTTTGGGAAATTTAAGGTTATCGAAAAACCAAAAAACATGAGAAGAAAGGGTCAAACGTGATTGAAGGAGTAGAATGGAGAATATGGCATGTGCAAGGAGGGAGAGGGGGAGAGCATAAAATGGAGACAAAATGCCCTAAGAAATTGGGTTTCTTAGTCTGCAATGGCAGTAGGATATTCACAAGATAGAATTGTCGAAAATGCTGAAATAACTTTGAAGAAAATGCAGTTGGCAGTCTGTAACCTTTGATGCCATCCTCCCCGCTTGTGCGTAAATAAGAATTTTGGGAAAGAGACTATTATAGTCAATCGAATTAGTATTTGGCAGCTAGCAAACTTATGGTTGCAATATCTCTCTATGTCACAAGCTAACGGATTACCACGATAACATGACGAAGACTTCAGGGTCTACATTAGAAATGCTTTCAACATTGTTTGAAAGATAAGTACACTCCTCCATATTTCCCTATATAAATAGTATTTAATCTTGAATTATTTCCGTTTAAAAAAGGCATTTGAAAAGGCCATCCAGTAGGAAGCTCACACTACTTAAAATGACACTAATTTGGCAAAGATGTCATGATAAAACTATTATTGTTATTGTTTAACTTTATAATGCCTTGTGAGACATGTCCTTAGATATTTTATAGATTTCTTTTCTTTCCACCAAAATGTACGTGTGATTAGGGGGATATCTCGTTACACTCCAAGATAATATAGAATTTATAGGTATATTCTATTCATATGAGGATGTATGTAAATTTTATGTGATATATAAATTATTTTGATAATATAGCACTTGGTGGAAACATGATAAGAATTCTCTTGATTCACACAAGTATCAAGAAACCATACTATTGCACATGTTATAATAGACAATCATTTTGGCATCAAGATTATATTTTTATGTAATATACTAGTGTGATGAATTAAGAATAGTCATATGAGGATATGGTGGAGTGCAACACCTTATCGGGCTATTATAGGAAGTGTTCATAATATCATAGTTCATGTGAATGGAAAATGCAAATGAATGTGTATGTTAAGCACAAGTTATATTACATTAAACAACACAAGTGCAACACTTAAGTATGGACAGTTGTTTGGTCAATTGAATAAAATGATTTCCTTTCCTTATAATAGGACATTTTGTGAACCCATATTGAGGCTTGCATAATGCTTGCCTTGTGAAGATATTGGCCTATAGTTAGCTTGTACTATAATCTTCCCTTAGTTATAATATCTTGGTATATATGACAATATTATTATTAGGGGAGAGGACCCACTAGTTGTGCACCTTAACTTCGTGCTTCTAATTATCCTATGTGGAAATTTCAAATCACTCCCAATTTTTTTCAGCAGCTTACTTGGCAAGTCCCCTACTTATAACTTTCGTTTCAGGGCCACATCAGCATGCTTTTTGTCAAGGTGTCTAAAAAGGCCCCCAAAAAAAGTGCTACCAATACTTGTGCATTCACATCATGGATAGTTGAACATTGATGTGGCATCACATGATTGGTTACTTTTTAGATCAAAAGAATACATTTTGTTTAATTATTGGTAGTCAAGTCACAACTATTGGCATTATATAAACAACTACTATCACAACTATTAGACATTATATTAACAACTACTATCACAACTATTGGAACATGCTCAACTATTGGGTCCTCTCCCCTAGTTCAAGTTGACCCTCCTTGATGTATGAACAATATTGAAAGACTTCCTAGATAGATATATTTAAGATACATGTACTAGTTTTATTTATCAATCCTCATCATTTAGAGTAATTAATCTAGGTTAATTGTGCATATGCCTGTGTATGTGTGTTAAGAGCTCAAACTAAGTTTAAGAAAAAATAATTTTTGTTTACAACTATTTATTATATTATATTTATTTAGACAAAATATATGTTTATACAATCTATTTCTCTAATAATATAATAGCATTTTTATTAATTTATTTATATAATTAGATGGAATACCAAACAACTTATATTATTAGTTGTTTAATATTAATTATATTGTACATAATAATAACTAAACGTCAAATGATTCATAATGTTTATATTCTAAAATAGATTGGGTTTAATCTTTTATTTTAATAGCTTTTTTAAAACCTAAAAACTCTTCAATTTTTATTTTTTTTAAATCTATAAATAAATTCTTTATATTTTATAACATTAATTTTCTTTTTAATTCAAGAGTATTAATACAAATTATATGTTTTATTACAGTAGTATAAATTATTATTTTTTATTCGAGGGGTAAATGCTTTTGACCGAAGCTATGAACCGGAATACAACCATTCAACAATGCCACCCCAACGGGGTTTGAACCTTGGTGGCAAGAACAACAATGCCACTTTTAAACCATCACACCATGCCAATACCGGCTATAGTAATATAAATTATAATTAGATCCATACAAATTATTTATTTTCTTCAATGTTTATCAAAAACTACAATTTAACTCTTTCATAGTGCTCATATTAATTAACATAATTAATTGGGAAAAATTATATTTTACCAACAAAACAAATTTCAGTAATAAATTATAGAGTATTACACAACAGTTGTCAAAAAGAGCTCAATCATCCACTCAATTATCACCTGTCATTCTTTTTAAGTATCTATTGAATTCTTGGTGGATAGTAAAGTGAATACTTCGTTAAGGTTTCATTTATTTAACCTTCATTATCATTTTCTTTTCTTTCTCCTCCATGGCGTGCCAATTTTCTACCTTGCATTGGAGAATGTTTTGACTGCACCACAATCCACCTTGCATTGGATGCCACACTGAAATAGAATAATCAATAGATAAGACTGCGACATCACTGTTACTAAAACTAAATCAATGGAAATTTGGCACATTCAGAAGACTCTAAAAAGGGAAGCCTTTTGAAAGATGGTAATGGGCCCGCTTGTCTGTCTCGTACAAATTAACTTTATCACAGTTTTGATTGTCATGTCTACATATAGACTAATCAGTTCCCAAGTCTATCTGAAATGAGAAACCTGAAGACTATGACTAGCACTTGCACCCTAATAAGGTGCAATACTTACGCCGATAGGCTGAGCCCACATTATTTATGGCCATGAAAAGTAGTGGACGACGTGAAGAAAGCAGTGAT